>JAQHUG010000142.1:4188264-4199330 GCA_028555095.1 Dicrostonyx torquatus
ACCACCGCCCAGCTAATAAATTCGTTTTGACCAATGGCAAAAACCCAGTGCCCTACATTGAAGCTGAGTACTCTATATCTTAATTCCTCTTATCTTCAAGCCTGAACTAACAAATACTGTAACAAATTCAGGAGTCTTTCTCTTTCTTTTTTTTTTTAAGGCAAGGTCAAGCTATGTATTTCAGACTGGTTTTGAATTTAGAATCCTCCTGCCTCAGGCTCCCTGGTGCTGGGATTATAGGCATGCACCACCATGTTCGGTGTTCCTTGGCTTTAATAGCGTGTGACACAGGAGAGCTGATGAAGTTGAAGACTTACTATGAAGCAGCAGACGCTCTTAAGCTCAGATGCATGAGCAAAGAAAGTGACAGTGCGGCCTGACCCACAGGAAGGAGATTGAGAGCCTGAAACCTTTACTAAGAAATATGATAACGACAGGTGTCGATCTCTCAACAGTGACCTTGAGTCATCAAGATGTTAAATAGCAGGAAGAAGTGGAAAGAAGACAGGCAATTTTCATAGGACTCCTGCTTTAAGTAGTTAAAATAAGATCTTCCATGCTTAAAAATAGCTTTAGTAATTTAAAGTTTGTTCTGCACAAAGTGATGAACACCCCAGTGGAGTTGAAGAAGTAAAACTTTGTAGTTTAAAACCATTAAGGAGGCCGGGGTGATCGCGCACGTCTTTAATCCCAGCACTTGGGAGGCAGAGGCAGGTGGATCTCTGCGAGTTAGAGGCCAGCCTGGTCTACAAGAGCCAATTTCTAGGACAGGCTCCAAAGTTACACAGAGAAACCCTGTCTCAAAAAAACCAAATATAAATAAATAAAAATAAAAAATAATGTTATTTGGGGGATCTGTTTTATTGCTTGCTGCCATACATTTATGCGAGTTTCCATTTCAGGAAGGAACATCTGCCATGGAAAATCTAAATGAAATGCAGTGTATGTGGTTTGAGACAGAATGCATTTCGGCCTATCAGCGCCTCGGGAGATACGGGGATGCCTTGAAAAAATGCCATGAAGTTGAAAGGGTGAGTTGTTAGGACATAGGTTCTAGTTTCTTCTGTAAGTGACAAGGAAAGCAGGTACATGTCTACACTGGACCATTTGCCTCTTCTGACCAACTGTGACAGCTTCATTTGAAAACAGTTCCTTAACTACTGTTGTGAGCAGTGCGCAGTGAACGACTACTTCTTTGACACTTTTGACATGGTTATGTATGTTTTTTTCTGAAGAGAAAAGGAAAACAATTTAGTAAAAACAGTTTGTGCTGTGATTGACATGCATTCACATTTTTCTCTTCCCTCATCTGGCCACTATTTAATTTTCATCAGCAGCCTAGGAGGACGCACAACAGATGGCAACATCTTTCCCCCTTAAACATCAGGATCTGGTCCGCAGTCAGCCTCTCTCCAGTTCGTCTTCCCAGGATGTTTGTTCTCACATTGGTACCCTGTGCATCAGCTGGCCAGTTTGCAGACTATAACTTACGTTGAGAATTTTGTGTATGACATGCCTTAGTGAGGGCATTTTTCTTTTCCTTTGTGTGAATTTTTGTTTTCCTGTTCTTTGTCATCTCTGAAGCACTCTCCTTCTACATGGACCACAGGAGGAAAGGAGCCGCAAATGCACCCCTGAGGCAGTCCTCAGCAGCCCTCAGTTGTGGGGCACTCGGCACCACTCTTCCCCTGCTGACGCAGTATAAAACCACAGGCATCGTAGTCAGGTGAGCCTGATGTCTGCACCGTGGCAGTCACTTTGGCCTTCCTCCCATGCCAAACTTCCAAGGTTACCCAGAGGAAGGCTCTGTCTTAGGGGGTGGCTTTTGATGGGAACTGGAACTAGGATTATACCAGAACTTTTACAGAACTTACCAAGATTTGCTTTGTTTTGTTTTTGTTTCTCCTGTCCTTTAAACTTGTATTTCTAGGGGAAAGACTTCTCATTTTCTCTTTGAGAATTCTAAGCCTCTTGGATTATATTTTAAATATCCAAACATTGTAGTTTAAATCAGGCTTCTATTTCTGTAGTGAAATTGTAGAATAGAGTTGGGGCTGGAGTTGTAGGCCTGTAATCCTAGAACTCAGGAGGATCCTAAGTTTGAGGCTAGTCTGAATTGCAAGTGGTATTCAAGGTCAACCTAGGTGACATAGTGAGACCCTGTCACAATAAAAAAGGGACAGGAGGTAGGTCGGTGAATAAATGTGCTTGTTGTCCAAGCCTGGTGACTTGACTTCAGATCCCTGGAGTCCATAACACCTGAACGTGGTGGTGTGTGCCTGTAGTCCCGGGATTCCTATGGTGAGTTGGGAGGTGGAGAAGAGGCAGAGGCAGGAAAATCCCTTGGCACTTGTGGACCAGCTAGCCTGGAGTGCACAAACTGCAAGAGAGACCCTTGTACAACAAGGTGGATGGGCTGCAGAGATGGCTTGGCATTTAAGAGCACTTGCTCCTGCAGAGGACGGGACATTTGTTTCCCAGCATCTACATGGTGACTTACAGTCAGCCATTCTTGACTCTAATTCCAGGATATCTGATGGATCTTCTGATCTTCATGGACAACAACACATGCACGTGGTATACAAACATACATGCAGGCAAGACACTCATACTCATAAAATAAATGAATGAAAATGAACCAAGAAAACAAAATGAAGTGGAAGGTGAGCATTAACACCCACATTTGCCCTCTGACCTCCACGTATGTGTCATGGTACACATATGCCATCACACACATATTTGAACACAAACCTTATACAGAAATAAAGAACAAAAGCTAGCAGCAAAATATAGTGAATATCAGTATCTTATGTTAGTGCTCACTAGTGTTTGCCACTTCAAAGGCTTCCTGCTTGTTACAGAAAGATTTCATGTTCCTGTTGTCATGAGAGATACATTCTTTAAACACTTGCGAATTAGTACTTTCAAAGGGTGCTGAAGTTTAATTTGAATGTTCGTCGGGTTGTTATAGTTGGAACTTAAGTTCCGTTCTTCTTAATGTTGATACCTGTATTGTTTTACGATTTGCAGTATTTTCTAAATTCCCAGACTGTTACAAGTAAATCTTTTGCTAGTGTGTGTCATTAGGTTTATAGTGACATTGGCTGAATAGCATGAATGAAATTCTTAATATCAGGTAAACTTCAAAAAATGATTTAATTAAGAAAAATATTTTTGAAGGGAAGGGGTTACATTGACTACCAGAGATTAAAATGTAGAAATCATTACTCTCTGGTCATATGGCCTAATTATATTTATTAAAAAATTAACTGTCTTATTCAGAGTTTGCTATTGGCATTTCACTCTATGAAAAATCTGAAACATGAACAAGAAAAGACCTACTTCTTATGCCACTTATAATGATTATATTTATACTAAAAATAAAAGCTAAAATAATATACATATTTTACATATATGTAGAAATGTGTTTAGTATAAATAAATATATTAATGACTTATTTCTAACAAATTTAGTACATTTAAAGCAAATGTGTAATGTCATTGGAAAGATTTAAGAGTATAACTTCAGGCTTAGGAACAAGGGAGATGGCTCAGTGGTTAAAGTTCTTGTTGTATATATGTAAGATTCTGAGTTCAAATCTCCAATGCTGACTTAAAAAAAGAAAAGCACACATCTGAAGGGATGAGACAAACAGGGTCTCACTATGCATGTATTACTGACTTTCCGACCAGGTTGACCTCAAACTCATAGAAATCCGATGGCCTCTGCCACTTGAGTTCTGAGATTAAAGGCGTGTACCACCACATCCAGCTTTCAGAGAAGATTTCTTTACTACATGCCCAAGTTACTTTATCCCTTGCTTCTTAGGCTTTAATAAGGAAATAAATACCTATCATAAATAAAATTTGCGTTTTATTTTTTAAATAGAAATAAAGCTAAGAAGCAAGTTTAAGGATCAGATCTTTGTGCTTTTACGATTTTAATCAAGAACTTTTTCATTAAAGACAGTTTCAGGTTCTGTATGTGCTATGGTTTCTTAGAAATTGGATTTAAAATTTTAGCATTCTGGAATGTCCTTTTCTGTCCTCATTGTGGCCCTCTAAATAGATTTTAAGATTATCATTTAAAGATCATGTGGCCCAGTCCAATCTGATGCTTAAGTTTTATTAAGCAAAGCAACTCTTTTCAAAATACTAACTGTAAGCTTGTATTCATAGCAATATTCTAAATTATTTATCTTTTTAAAAACACTGGGATCTCTTTTAGTGTGCTGGTTAATATTTGGGTCAGGGCAATATATATTGTATATAATATAATATGTGTTTCTAACTCTGTATAATTTGGGATTTCTATAGCCTGTTGCATCCTTTTTAAGTTGTCACATGCTTTATAACAACAGATAGCAGATCCTTTAGATGGGAAAAGGTTGTGTATTCCCTGAGTTGATCTAGTTTCAAGAGCAGACATCCCCCCCCTTTGTGTGCGTTCTTAATCGTCTGAGCCAAGAATTCAGAGAGATGGCAGACAGAAAAGTGGCCAGAAAAGAAGGCCTCACACAGAATTCCTGAAGAAAGTCATATTCTAAAACTTTGATGGCTTTTCTTAATTATTTGCCAACTAGTCTTAATTCAAGCCCAATTTTGTTTTGTTTTGTTTTGCTGAGAGAGGGTCTTGCTGTATAGTCTTATGGTCAAGCTTAGCTTTGTTGACCATCTGCCAGCAGTGTCTGCTAGGCAGGGGAGAAAGGATTGAAGGCTATTTATTTAGTTATGTAGTATTCTGCAATGCCCATGTTTATTCCAGAGCAAATGCCCATACTGTACATATGTAGAGCCATAGCTGTAGTATCCTGCTTTTCTCATTGCTCCTATCTTTTTTTTTTTTTTCAAACCACTGAGAGCTATATGGAGTAAATAAACACCTGGGTTTGCCTTTGCTCAAGTGGCTCCAAGACACAGTTGTGTTCACTGGAAAAACTGAGACGGCTTCTGGTAAACTGGGCTAAGTTGGTCGCCCACTTTATAGAGACATCAACTGGAGAGAGGCAGCCTGTGGGCTGTTACTGATAGAGGTGGATTGAGTGTGGTTTCAGATGACTTCTAAAATGGGATTGAAATCCATGTCTACTGATATTTCTAGGAATATCTTTGGGAGCTCGTTATCTCCTTTTCATATGTTTCTCAACCTAAATAAAGTCTTGTAGTCCCGTAAATGTTTTCATCATACTGTGTGTTCTAGGACTTAGCCTTTCTGTTTCCCTTAGCCAACTGTGTTTAATTTTAATGCATTATTCTTACGTCACATTGGTTTATGTTAGGGAAAAGTACTGACAACTTTATGAAATATCTTAGCCTTTGATTTTTTTTAAAAAAATTAATGTTACTAATTTATCTCATTGGGAAAATTCAATTTTCAAATATGTCATTAAAACAATTTTCTAATAACTGAACTAATATGTAATGTTTATTTTTATCTGTTTCTTGTCTCCATGTTTTACTTTTGTTCTTGAAATTCTTCTCTTAAACTCTTAAGTATGTAGTGTGATTCTGTATATATAACATGTTTCTCATTACCAAGATGACTGAAAATATCAAGTGATTAGGAACAATTCCTAATATATCCTCTGCATAGTGAGTTGCTAGACCACCCTCAGTGCCCTCTTTTCCCCCTGAGGGAATATGGAGTACTTCATTTTGTAAATGAATTTGGAGAAGCCAAAGCAGAGTGGGGAAGCAGAGGTATAAATATGTTTCAGGGAGAAAACTAAATTATAAAATTGCTTTGTGTAGATACGAGGTGAATTGTTTTCTTTTTATGAAAGGAACTACTACTTAACCTTTTGTGGGCAGGGTGTGAGTCCTTTGGAGATTAGATGAAAGCATTGCAGTTGTCAGGAAGCCCTTATGACTTAAGATTTAAAAATTTATGGAATATGGGAATGTTAATGGGGCTTCTTCACTAGGGAAAAATCATTAATAATGCTGTCTTTGCATAGCACTTTACTAATAAGGATAAACTTGTGTTGCTTGAACAATCGTGTTAAGAAACTGGCTATATAGATGTATTCATAATTTAGATGAAATCACTAAGGCACTGAGAAATAAAAGCCTTGTTCACATGCCCTTTCAACAAGCTCTACCTCACCTGGTAGGTACTATGCTATTAGGAAGGAGGCTTACAGATGGTTGTGTTAGACTCCACTAGGAAGGAGGCTTACAGTGAGTCTTGCCCTCACAACAGCTCAGGGAGGGTAGATGGGTTAGATTTGTAAACATTTAGCGTGAGTCTGTATGGAGTCAGTTTCCAAGTTGTGTTTAATTCTGCCTTGTTGCTTTTTTATGGGAGGACAGAGGAAAATTGACATCTAATTTCCAGGTTTTTAAAGATGACCTGATACTTGTCTTATCAGCGTAGAGGATCATCACAAACTATGTTAGGAGGAAATAGGATAGATTATAGGAAAGCCCTTTAAGTTGGGATCAGGTGTGTTCAGCATAGTGCCCCTGTGAAAAAGACACTTTGGGTTGAGTGCAGAGAACTTGATGCCTTTTGTGTTAACATTGGAAAGGGCAACCATGTGCAACAGTGACTATATTTGGGGGCTTTCTGTAATTTTCTTTTAAAAGGTAGAGGTTATTGACATAAATGTAAGGGATAATCTTGTGGTTTTGTTTTTAAGCATTTTTTTGAGATAACCGATGATCAATTTGACTTCCATACATACTGCATGAGAAAGATGACCCTTCGTGCTTATGTTGACCTCTTGAGATTAGAAGATACTCTCAGAAGACACACCTTTTATTTCAAGGCTGCTAGATCAGCAATTGAAATATATTTGAAATTACATGATAACCCTTTAACCAGTGAAAGCAAGCAACAAGACATAAATTCAGGTAATGAAAAGATTTCAAAAATATACTAAATTTCAAAAATATTATCAGATATTAACATATTGCATAGGAAAACATTAACAAATGATTAAAGATATAAAAATATTAGCTGGGCAGTGGTAGTGCACATCTTTAATCCTAGCACTCAGGAGGTAGACACAAGCAGATTTTAAGTTCAAGGATAGCCTGGTCTACAGAGTGAGTTTCAAGACAGTTAGGTACAGAGAAACCTTGTTTTGACAAAAAACAAGGAAAAAGAAAGAAAAGGTTAACTCAGTTATGCACTATATACTATATCAAATTGTCTTGCCTCACCCTGTGTTTGTACAGCTATTAACAATAAAAGAGCATGTTGTAAAGTGGATGAGAAGACAGTATTGGCTAATTGATACATTAGGAAAAAGTCTGGGAGACTTCAAAAAAGTCAAGGCTGATGTTCTTTAGCATATATATCTCGGTCAACCCAATGCATGCCTCTCCTACCCCCAGTCTCTCTGCCCAGCTGCCCTCACATTCTTGATGTTTCTGCCTTAGCCTCCTAAATGGAGTTACAGGGATATGCCACAGCACCAAGCTGTGTGTCTTGATTTTGTTTTAAGAAAGAATATAAATTTCTGTGGGCTATTTTCTTTTCTTTAAATAGTAATTGGAAAAAAAAAAACTTGAGGCTGGTGAGATGGCTCAGCAGATAAAACTTTCACCACACAAGCCTCATGAACTGAGTTTGGTTCCTGGAACCCTTGTAAAGGTAGGAGGAGTGAACCAATTCTATAAGGTTGACCTCTGACCTTCACACATGCACTAGGGCACAACCCCTATGAGTATACTAATAAATGTTTTTGTTTTGTTTCTCTGTATTGCCCTGGCTGTACTAGAACTCACTCTGTAGACCAGATGCTGGCCTCAAACTCAAGAGATCCACCTGCCTCTGCCTCCTGAGTGCTGGGATTAAAAGCATGTGCCTCCACCACCAGCCTAATAAATGTTTTTTAATTAAAAATTAAAAAGCTTTGAATACCTCAGGAAAAATACACATTCTTACCACTTGTGGTATTTGCTTTACTGACAGTGAGAGTGCCTCTGTTATATTTCACTCACTGGACTGCCAGTGTTCAAATGGAGGCCCAGTATGTAATAGCTCGGAAGTATAGGTTTTATTGGCTACATTCTCTCACCCTTGAAACACTTAGTACCTGTTTTGTGACTTGAAACTGAGGGGGATAAAGTCATTTTCCTGTTTATCGTATAGGAGACTGTTTCCTGTTGTGATAAACTGTCCTGGCAAAAGCAGGTGATGGAACTGTATCCAGGTTAGGGTCCATCATAGCGGGACCCAAGGCAGCAGGAACCTAGAGCAACTGGTCACAGCGCACAGTCAGGAGCAGCAAGAATGTCTGCATACACACAGTGCTCAACCCTTTCTCCTTTTTAATACAGGCCCAGGAAATGGTACTGCTCTTCCCACATCAGTTAACATAACCAACATAACCAAGACAGTTTCCCACAGATACGCAGATATGCTGACGGGCCAACCTCGTCTAGACTGTTCCTTATTGAGACTCTTCCCAGGTTACTGTAGATTGTATCAAGTTGACAGAAGCAGAATCATCACAGAGGCAGGGTTGAGTTCATTAGTTTTAGTTATTAATTCAACCAGCATTTATAGGCTACCTCTTGTGTGCTTTGTTTGACTAGTCACAGAAATATACTTTCTAAAACCTTTTACATAGTTATCTCCATCCCTTCCTAAAAGCAAACTATATTAATAGTATATATTATAGAAAAGGCAAAACATGAAAAATGGCAGTGACCATGTTTTATACATTTGAATATTTATAGAAATCCTGTCAGCCAAAGAACTGAAGAAAATGCTTAGCAAGCAAAGAAGAGCCCAGAAAAAGGCTAAGTTAGAAGAAGAGAGAAAGCACATAGAAAGGGAACGTCAACAGAAAAATCAAAAGAAAAAAAGAGAAGAAGAAGAAGAAACCACCAGCGGTCAAAAGGAAGAACTTATACCTGAAAAGCTTGAGAGGGTGAGTTGTGTTTACAGGTAACTGCTTATGGTAAAAGTCACACTGTTTGATTCTGTTCTGTTAACTAATGTTAATTAAACATTTAATAATTTATTTAAATGTTGAAGTAAGAAGCCACTTCTATTATTTCACGTCATTACGAGAACCCTGGTTACTTTTTGAATGACAATATGCAAATTTTGGCTAATGGGAAATTATATATAGAACTATTATAGACCAGAATGGGGTCCTCTAAAGGTGCATTCTAACTCCCAGAACCTGTGATTGTGTGTACATGGCAAAGGTAAATTCAGGTTGTAACTAGCTGTAGTTAAGATGAAGAGGTTAACTGGAGGCGTCAGCCATTGAAACAGGTCCTTTGCATATATATTATGGCTTCCTGTGTGGATGAATGGGTCAGTGTTTTATGCTTACTATTTATATTTTTTATTATCCCTTAGAAGCCTGTTTTCTAGTAAGAGACAGAAAGGGGGTGGACCTAGATTAGAGGAACTAAGAGGAGCAGAGGGAAGGGATTCTGTAATGAAGATGTATTCTGTGAAAGGAAAAGAATCTATTTTCAGGAGAGGGAGAGATTGAGATCAGCCTGAAATGCCCACGTGGCCCAGCATGGCCAGACAAGGCCTGTCACAAATGGGGCATAAGGATAGGGTGATGTGTTGCTGGCATTCAAGGTGGAAGAGGGTCAGAGTCACGTGATGTGAGTTGCTGAAGGAAGTAGAAAAGGCTTGGAAATGAATTCTTTCCTAGAACCTGTGAAAGGGGATGCGGTGCTTCTGACTCGTTGATTTAAGCCTGCTGAGCAGATGGTGTGGGACTTACAATCTACAGAATTGAGAGGACACCGGTGTGTGAAGTTTGTTGTAGCAGTAGTGTATTTCCATCGTGTGGGGGGGGGGGTAGGGCGTGGCCTACAGAGGCCAGTAGAAGGCTTTGGCTCTCCTGGAGCTGGACTTACAAGTTGTTGTTAGCTGCCTAACATAGTGCTGGGAGCTGGGTCCTCTTGAAGAACAGTCAGTGCTCTAACAGTTGTGCTATCTCTCCATCCCCTGACCATGTATTTTGAATTTATTTACAGGTGAAAGTTTTAAATGTTTCCGTGCTCATTTTGGCTATATCGAGAGCTTTTTGAGGGCCAGCCTCAATGCTATCTCAGGGTTCAGAAAGAAGGCTTAAGTCAGCAGAAGGCTAACGGTCTGAGAGTGAATGAATCTCTCACATTGTACTTCTTCGTGCCAGTTTCGTTATTGTTCTGCCATGCTGCAGTTTCTAGTCTATATACACACACACAATGGCAATTGTCTGGTAATCACAAAGTTACAGAGCTTGAATTTCTCAGGGTCATAAAGCAGGTAAGAACTGTTTCAAGCGAGTCAGCATCTTTATAGCCCTGGGAGGCATGACTAGGACACCCGGGCAGCGCTAATAGCCAAAAGGGCAGGAAGCTTTAAGTTCTAAGAGGGGAGAAGGGAGTTCATGCATAATACTATATTCTTACGTATGATTAATTAAACTAGAGGTTTGTAATAGATAAATGTGAAAGAAAAGGGAGGAAGCACACCATGATTGGTAGCCTCTCTCTACCTGCCACACTGTCAGCGTCAGGGTTGTTACAGTGACCAGAGTAACTGCAAAAGAAAATGTGTGTCATTTGGTCCGCGGCAGCTTTTTCACCAGCAAAAAGGGACTTCTCATATATGCAAATTACATCTATCCCTTAAAGCAGTTAGAACAAGGATTTATGGTTATAGAGTACAAAATCCCACTGCCCATGCCAAACAGTGGTGCTTGTCCTAATGCAGTCTGATGAAGGCTAAATAAACAATGACTTTTTTCTGTTATCTCTCAGGATTAGGACACAGATGGTAAATTTTTTGGTTAAATTCCTGTATCAGTAAGCTGAGGTGAGTGAGGGTAAGTGTAAGGAGTTAGAAGCTTTTTTTAGGGTTAGAGCAGGGTCAGCTGAAGTTAGCACTTTCCCAAGTCATCTGCAGGAGAATTTGGGACACCCTTATCAGGGAGGGCTAAGAATCAAACTTGGACATGCTACCCTCTATCTTGAAGGTCCCAAATGTGATCCATTTGAAAGATTCCTCTCCTGACCAAATGTCCTGCCAAAATAAAAGATAATTGCAGGGAGCTGGCTTTTTTCTAAATACTTTTTTTTTTTTTTTTTTTTTTT
>JAQHUG010000142.1:4217757-4236149 GCA_028555095.1 Dicrostonyx torquatus
TCTCGAACTCATCAAGAACTATATTGAATAGGTATGGAGAGAGTGGACAACCTTGTCTTGTTCCTGATTTCAGTGGAATCGCTGAGAGTTTCTCTCCATTTAGTTTGATGTTGGCTGTTGGCTTGCTGTATATTGCTTTAATTATGTTTAGTTATGTTCCTTGTATCCCTGCTCTCTCCAAGACCTTTATCATGAAGGGTTGTTGTATTTTTCAAATGCTTTTTTTCTGCATCTAATGAGATGATCATGTGGTTTTTATTTTAGAAAAATATTTTTAAGTTTTAGAAAATGTGGTTATTGATAACCACCTCCCAGATAAGTTTTTGTGCTACAGAAGCTAGGGTTCCTTTTGGTGTTTTAAAAACTTAGAAATAGGCTGGGCATGATGGTGTACTCCTTTAATCACTGAGCTGGAGACCAGTCTACTGTACAGATCAAGTTCCAGCCCACCTGGGGCTACATAGTGGGACTTAAAAACCAAACAAACAAGCAGACAACCTAATGGATACTTGTCATGAAATATTCTGGCAAGTATGTACTTCTTCATCTTACTATCAGCAGGATGCCCTCTTCGAAGGTTGCTGGTGACCAGACTGGAACATTACTCTGGAGCGGTGGTGCAGAAGGGGTGGTCAGGAGCACACAGATGACTTACAGCTGCCTGCAGCTGCAGTCCCCGGGGACCTCACATCCTCTTCTGAGCTCTGGAGGCACAAAAACTATACCTACACTTAATAAAAACATATTAAGACTTTTTAAAAAATATTCAGCCGGGTGGTGGTGACGGCGCACGCCTTTAATCCCAGCACTCGGGAGGCAGAGGCAGGTGGATCTCTCTGAGTTTGAGACCAGTCTGGTCTACAAGAGCTAGTTCCAGGACAGGCTCCAAAGCCACAGAGAAACCGTGTCTCGAAAAACCAAAAATAAATAAATAAATAAATACTCATTTGGGATGATTAGGTGTTTCTGAGAGTTTTGGGTCCATGCAGGTAAGGTGTGGTCAGTTACAGGCCTGAGGTACTTCTAAACTACTGAACTTCATTCAGAACTGATGTGTAGGTAGGGTAAGAGGTGCTTGGCATTGGGGTCCCCAGGGCTGTGCCACGATTATGATTAACCAGAAACTCCAGTCAACCAGTGTAAAAGAGAGAAGAGGGAGAGAATATTGGCTGATGCATCTGTGTGTTTGTTTCCTGGCTTACCCCTCCTAGTTCTGCCAGTCTTTCTGAACATGCCGACTTTCAACAGTTCTGATAGTTTCAAATCACAGATCTCCAGTCATATTGACTTCTTGAACTTCATAGATTCAACTAGATAACTCGTACACAGATGTCATCAAATGTTAGGTTGTGGTTTGGGTCTTTGTTTCTGTGGAGTATTTTATTTTCTGCCATACAAAGGTTCCATAGGAACATACCAGAGAAGTGGCTATGCTGAGATTCAACCTGACCATGTGGCTCATAGGCCTGTGGGTTAGGAAATGCTATAATATTGTAAGCAGAGCTTCATGGACCATTCTGGTGAAGGTTTGGAAGTCCAGAAACCGAGATAGATAGCAAATGCCCACCCAGTTCATGGGCGCTCAGAGGGGAACAGGGCTGGAGGCCTGTGTCGTGTTCTGGCAGAGTCTGGTTGCACCTTACCTATTGCTTGAAAATTAGGGTGAGGCTGAATCCAAAGTAATAACAGACTGATTTATCAGAGGACGATTCCAAGACAGCATAACACTTACGCTGTGGCATGGTTGTCCTTGCTGCTTTTAACTAGATGTTTAAGGAGAATTGAACCTTAACAAAACAAAAAGTCAGAATAACATGCAATTTGATTGTGCAAGTACAGCTGGGAGGTGGTGGCGCACGCCTTTAATCCCAGCACTCAGGAGGCAGAGGCAGGCGGATCTCTGAGACCGAGGCCAACCTGGTCTACAGAGCTAGTTCCAGGACAGTTAGGGCTGTTACACAGAAACCCTGTGTCAAACAACAACAACAAAAATGCTTGGCAAAGGCTCTCATTATGTGAGATATATATACTGCAGTGCAGTATATTTGAAAGAGGAGTGCTGAAAGGGGGCCCTGTTGAAAGGCTCATTGTGGTAGTTTGAATGTCGTTGGCCCCATCATCTCAGGGAATGGCATTATTAAGAGGTGTGGCCTTGGAGGAAGTGTGTCACTGTGGGGGTGGACTTTTGAACTTCCCTATGCTCAAGATAATGCCGTGTGTCTGTCAACTTGCTGTTGCCTGCAATTACTCCAGCACCACCTCTGCCATGCCAATAACGTACTGAACCTCTGAAACTGTAAGCGAGCCACTTGAACTAAATATTTTCACATATTAGAGTTGCAGTGGTCATGGTGTCTCTTCACAGCAATTAAAACCCTAGGACAGCCATGTAGGGGAAAGTTCCCAGATTCAGCTGGATAGGTACTTGGACTCTGCAGCAGCTGTTGTCTGTGGGAGAGCAACTGCTTCTGGAGCTGGTATCGTATATGGTGCTGATTTTGCCAGCGTGCATTGTAAGAGTTATAGGGCCTCACAGGCTTCATCAAAGTTTGAGAAAAGCTGGTGAGGAAAAACAGTAGCAGGGTTAAATTCCGTGCAGGGAGCCCCCAGTCAGGCTAGGCCTGAGTTCCAACATGTAGAGGTTGTGATGTTTGCTGAAAAAAAATCTGTGGGTTCTCAGGGAAGCTATCGTAAGGGAGTGCTCACATGTACTGTGAATGGTAGGTCTGGATATGTAGGACTACTCAACTCTTCAGAGCACGTTACCATGCCCCTGATGTCACCCATGGAGCTGCAGGCTTTTATGCTTGCTCTGCCAGTGTTGAGTCTTGCTTCCCTTGCTAGGCCTCCCTCTTTCTTTTTGGACTAGGGATTAAGAGATGTAACTTGTTTTTTGATTTTACAGAAGATATTTTAGACTTTTGAACAATGTTGACACCATTAAGACCATGGGGACTTGAAGCTGGACTGACTGTATCTTATATTGCAAGATTTGCATTAGGAAGTGAGAGCTATGGACAGAATGGTATGGTTTGAATCTGAAATGTCGCCCACAGGCATATGTGTATGAATTCTGGTCCCCAACTTGTGTTATTTTAAAAGCTGAGGAGCCCTTAGGAGTTGGCAGAAGTTAAGTCATTAGGGCCTTTAAAGACTATACCCACTCCTGATGTTGGCTGGGGTCCCTACTGCTTAAATGCCATCATGAATTTCTCCACGTTTTCTGCTGTGGTAGACCAAAACTATGACCCACAACAAACTCGGGACACTATGATGTAAAAGTAGCTCACACATCTATTAATGAGTTAGAGATTTCCCTAAGCCTGCTAATGCCAATACTGAACCAAAAACATGGAGACTGAGCCATTCTTGCTTTCTCTTGGTGCCCACCGCTGCTGGTCATCTTGCCTGCATGCTCCATTCTTTGTGCATCTGCCCTGGCCCAGACCCTCACAGGTAACCAGGGCAATTGCATTTCTGCCACCAGCTACTTTATGATGCTCAAGGTTCCTGTTCTCCCTGCCTATCCCCTGCAGGACCACTTTTGACAGTACAGCTCTGTGTCAAGTGTTTAAGACTAACGTCTCAAATTTGTTCTTTAAATAAACGAGCAGATTGTTGGCCTGTCCTATGAGCCTTTTCTATTCTAGTCAGTCATTTTTCTTTTTTGGTCTTGTAGTTCTCCCAAGCAGTGCCCAGTGTATCGCTGAGTAATATCCTTAGCCTTGCTAAGTGTTGGTTTTCCTATTTGTTGAATGGGAGTTATAATATCTGCCTCAGATTTTTTGTTTTTTTTTTTTTTTGGTGGAAGTAAATGTACCTGATACATAACAGATGAATAAATACAAATACTTTTAAATTTTTATTTCTCTCTGTGTTTCTCTCTGTGTGTGTATAGGCACACACTGCAGAATATTCCTTTACAATGTGTGAAGATGTGTCATTGTAATTGGTTTAATAAAGACCTGAATGGTCACTAGCTAGGTAGGAAGAGGNAGAGAGAGAGAGAGAGAGAGAGAGAGAGAGAGAGAGAGAGAGAGAGAGAGAGAGCGCTCTAGGAAGAAGAAAGACAGAGTTGCCAGCCATACGCAGAGGAAGCAGGATGGACAGTTGGTAACTGAGTCACATAAAAGAACATAGTTTTTAAAATATGGGTTAATTTAAGTTATAAGAACTAGTTAGGAACAAGCCTAAGGTAAGACAACTTTGATAATTAATAATGTCTTTTTTTGTGAGCTGACAGGCCAAAGAAAAAAATCTACCTCCACACACACATGCCAAAGCACATTTGTGAAGGTTAGAGAACCTTCAGGTACTGATTCTTTCCTCCCACCATAGGTTTCTGGGACCATACTCATATTGCCAGGCTTAAGCAAATGCTTTCAGCTGCTGAGCCACCTTGCCAACTCTAAATATCATTATTTCTGATTCTCCAGACTCAGACTCTAAACATGCCATGCTCTCCTGCTGTGCCTTGTTAGCTTGTTCTTCCATCTAGGATGATTTTCTTGCATTCTTTTCCTCGGGAAACCGCTATGGTTGAGTCCATTGAGGAATCCTCATTTCCCTATTTCTGTCCCTCTTCCTCCCGGAAGCATTTTCTATTGCAGTCTCTAGTAACTAACAGTTTACATATCTGTTACTATTTCAACATCCATCACAAACATAATATCCACCCTTCATTAGGTGTCTTGTCTGAGGCTGGTGCAGTGCACATTTTCACAACAGTTCTGTATCACCAGTGATGAGCTGGGTTGTATGTTAATTGTATATAAGTGATCAAAGTCAGCGTAGTGTGGTGAGATCTCTGTAGCTATGAACCCTAGCATCCATCTTTACATTCCCAGCATTTATACAGGCCTTCCCATCCCTCTGTGTAGTCTGAAAATGCTTGCTGAATGAATAAATAGTGGGCTTCTTCCTCTACTTCCATCTTAACTAAAGTAGGTTGAAATTATTTTCATTGATAAGAAAATATATAATGAAGAATTTTGTTTCAAAGGCTAAATAAAAGTCAGTAATAATATCTTCATCACCCACTGCCAGATCTTTTTTTTTATTGGGCCATTGCTTTCCTTCCATCTTGTAGGTTTTAGTTATTTTTATTTCTTGAGATGGTTATTACATCATTCTCCCTTCCCTTTCCCCCTTCCAAACCTTCCCATATAACCCTTTTGCTGCCTTTCAAATCCATGGCCAATTTTACTAATTATTATTATATGCATCCATGTTTACATATATACATATATTCTTAAATATAACCTGCTCAGTCTGTATGGTGTTTACTTGTATTATGTTTTCAGTGCTGACCATTTGGTATTGGATAACCAATTGGTGTGCTCTTCCGTGGGGAGGTCTTTTTCTCCAGTTCTCACCATCCCTTTTTGGCTGTAGTTCTTTATGTAGACCGGGTTTTTTTTCTTTAAAGGAAATTAGTAATTATAAAGATGGAAAAAATTACAAAAATAAGAAGAGAGAGACAAGTATGATTGTACAAACTGTGGCAACCCAAGAAGAAAAGCTCAGAAGTCACCTCAGGTGAAGAATAAAAAGATTCTGATGTGACACTAATTGTAGTAATTGTTAGTAGTTTACTGGCTAAGACTCATGGCTTTAACCAATTAAAAGACTCACGGTTCTTAGGATTTATAAATGCTAATAAGATGCATAGCTGAAGCTAAAATTTGAACTTAGAAACAGAAATAGACAAAACAGGCTAAGATGAATGATGAAGTAGTCCAAACCAAACTTACACCAAACATGGCAAGATGATGTGGCCATCGTTGACTTCCATGTGCTCACTGCTGCAAAGGCTATCAAGTTCTTCCAACCACAGAAAGTCAAAGACAGAAAATTTTATATAAAGAGAACCCACATTTCTTAGGGGAAAGGAGACAATTAACATCAAATTTCTTTCCAGAAACCAAACAGAAAAGAGTAAGTAAAATATAATGCTTAAAGAATTGAGAGAAAAAGCAGCCTGAAATTTTGTATCCAGCAAAACTATCCTTCAGATGCAAAGTAAAATCTAGCCAAACAGAGATGGAGTTGGTCTCTAGCAGATGCACCTTGCTACAGCTGTTAAGCATTCTTAAGAGAGAAGGAAACTGGATTGTTTAGAAACAAATGTACAGAGTGCTAGGGCCAGAATAACTAAGGCAAAACCCATCCTTTTCTTCTTATTTAATCCATAGAGCTTATCAGAATACAGCAGTATGTTGGGTGATCGTAATTTAGAAATTCATGGAATAGGAGCTGGGTGCTTGGTTCCAAGGCACCTATGTGAACTTGGAAGTGGTAAAGTGATATTTTAAAGTGGACTAAGATCAGTTGCTATGCCTCAGACTCCAAGGCAATTACTAAGAAAATGGAAGGGTAGCTGAAAGGCTGGCAAAAGATACACAGTGAAAGATGAAATCCTGAGCTAAAGTCAGAGAAAGTGAAAAAGCGCTAGATGGAAGGAAGGAAGGAAAAGAGAAGCAACAAATGTAGCTGACTTACCCCACTGTGCACTTCGGCCACATGTGATGTGTGGCTGGCTACTGACCATTGAAACATCACCAGTGATGATGAGAAACTGATTTTCAACTTTTATATGTAAAGGTGTTTGGTTGGTTTCTTTTTGTGACAGTATGACTGTGTAGCCCTAGCTGTCCTGGAATTCTCTGTGTAGACTAGGCTAGCCTGGCCCTCACAGAGATCCACCTGCCTCTGCCTCCAAGTGCTGACATAAAAGACCTGTGTCACCAAGTCTGGCATAAAGATCTTTTTTAACATTTATGTACTTATTTGTGTGTGTGTGTGTGTGCGTGTGTGCGTGTGTGCGTGTGCGTGCACCACTGTACTCATGAGGCAGTCACAGCTTGCAGGAGTCAGCTCTCTCCTTCCACTATATGGGTCCTGGAGATAGAACTCAGGTCATCGAGTTTCTTTCCCAACTGATCCTTCTTGCTGGCTGTTTCATCTAAGTGGTCATTGGTGAGTACAGAGATGCCTGTCAAATAGTTCTCAGGAGGGGCATCTTTGCAGTTCCTCCACCCAAAGGAACACTTTTTTCAAACCCTGCAAGACAGCCATGTGTTCTAGGAGTTGCCTCCTTTCTTGATCCCTTGTTGCTGTGTGATTATCTAGCTTGATGCTAGGCTCCCTAACCTGGTCTGTGAGATGTGAGGCACAGAGTGCGCACCCATTGGAAGTACTGTTGCTGAATGCTGGCTGGCACCCACGTAGGTACCCATCTCATTTCCACTTCACTGTGGGAGAGGCATGTTTACCATCCTCATTGGACAGGACTCGAAGCTAACAGAAAGTCTCAACTCAGACTCGGACCCTTGCCAGTCATGCTCAGTAATCATCCAGTATCTATCTAGCCTTGTGTGAGTGAGGCCAAGGTCTTAATTTGTCCATCGAGAAAGCCTCTGAGGACGGGTCCCAGCTAAGCCTATAGAAGATGCTCATATCTGTTCCCTGACTTTTATCTATTTATAAGCATCATTGGTGTTAATGCTGTTGCTAGCCTGTGGTTCTGGACCACACATGGTTTCTGAAACTTTGCAGTTGTGGGGTTAGTTCATGTTTTCCCCACTAGAGGGCAAGCTTTCCAACTGGAAATTATTTACTTCCTTTGACTTCTTGAGAATGACTGTGTGTCTGACAGGGTGAATTGGTTTCTGTTTTAGTTCTTTGGAGGTCATTTCATCATGCCTCTGCGTTGAGCATGTGTGCCCTTCCTCCTTGACGGTTTGTAGCTTTCTGGCCCAGTAGGTGCTGGTGTCTGTCTTCTGCAGAGAGGAAAAATTCCACGAACCTTTTACTAAGTTTAAGTCTGGTTACCTGGCTGTTAAATTTTAATGCGAGAATTTTGCCTGTGAAGAGAGTCCTAGTGTCAGGATGGGGAAAATGGGGACTGGTCTCAGGCAAGTTCTACCCTCCCTCGGCCTCTACTTCTTGTTGGTGGGGGAGGAGGATTGTTCTGTGATGTTTTCAGACAAGAAGGCTCATTTTGGTCACTTCACTGGTACCTTATCAGACAGAATAAGTCTTAGAGAGTAGGAAGGTATGGTTGGTTTCTCGACACTGAACACAGAACACTTCTCTAACCAGGTGTTTGGGTATTTTCCCACAAGGACCAGTTCCCTGACACTAGCTGGGTGTCCTGTACTTCATTACAATGCTGACCTTGCCTGCCTCAACTTAGTGGCATCAGATACTATGGGTTAAGGGTTTGAGTCCCACAGGACTGCCAGCTGAAGTGTGGGTGTGTGTCCCGTGCTTCGGATCGGAAATCAGAGGCCTCATGCTTCTCTTCTTCAGTTGGATTGTTTGCTAGGATGACTTGTAGCACTCGGGGAAGCATACGATAACTTGTTTATTATAAAAAATATTATAAAGGATACAGATTTGGCGCCTTGAGAGGAAATCTGAGTTGTCTGGAGTTGAGCTACAAACATTAGAGTGCAGAGAGGAGCTCGGTTGGCAGTTGTATTTATTTGTTGGCTTTTAAATTATTAGTTTTTTGGTTATCATACAAAGGCATGGGTTGATTACATTGTGACATTTATGCACATACATATTTTATTTTTGTTCTTATTCATCTCTCTTGCCTACCCTCGGCCATGTTTGATCTCCTTCCATGTTACACTAATAAAAGGAGCAGTTCATCAAGAAGATGCAATACTTTTAAATATATATGTACCAAATACTGGGACTCCTATGCTTATAAAACAAACACTAGCTGGACATACATAGTGGTGCACGCCTTTAATTGCAGCACAGACGGAGCATGAGGGAGAGACAGAAAGATCTCTGTGAGTTCGAGGCCAACCTGGTCTACATTGTAAGCTTCATGGCAGCCAATACTACATAGAAAAACCCTGTCTCACCAGGCAGTGGTAGCAAGCACATGCCTTAATCCCAGGCAGGTAGAGGCAGGTAGATCTCTGTGAGTTCAAGGCCAGTTTGGTCTACAGGATAGTCAGGGCTATACAGAGAAACCCTATTTCAAAAAACAAACAGAACAAACAAGTAAGCAAACAAAACAAAGAAAGACCCTGTCTCAAAAAACACGCTAACAAGATTTGGTACATCTTGGAGAAATGTAAGCCAGGGCTTTTTACCTTGCATCTTAGTTGTTGAGACAGGGTTTCTCATTGCAGCCCTGGCTGTCCTGGAATTCTTGCTGTAGACCAGGCTGGCTTCAAACTCAGATCCGCCTGAGTGTTGGGATTAAAGGCGTGCAGCAGCACCACCCGGCAACATCTCCGTATTATTTATAGTACCCACACGTTCAGAAATGAAAAGGGGAAAGGAATAGAACTCAGACTCCTATACAGAAGCAGGCAAGGTCCAGAGACACCGGCTTTCCAGTCTGTGGTTTTCTCTCCTGTGCAGTCTTTAATGTTTGAAACAAATGTTCTGTTGTTAGTAGTTAGCTCTTCATTTAGAATTTCTGACTTCTCACCAGTGTTCTTGATATCACAGCCAAACTCTGCCTTTTCAAAACGTACTGCCAGATCCTCAAGTCCAGCGTGAGGGTTCTGATTATCAATGAGATCCTTGCAAACACTGCTTGCTGTGTGGAGCCTTGAGAGGAATTCAGAGTTGCCTTGAGTTGAGCTTCAAATATTGGAGAGGGGAGGAGAGATGAGGAAGCTGATCAGTGGCGAGCTGGGAGCAGAAGACCACTGCCTGTTCTTGAGATCTGCAGTGAAAACCTAACCTCAGACCCCGCCATGCTCTAGTCACCTGCCCTCCGAGCTTGCCAGCTTTATACACGCCTGCCTTGTCCACAGGCAATGTAGGTCAGCGTGAACAACGCGAGCCTTCTCTCTCCAACTCTTCATTAAACCAAACACTTAGTTCTGGCTCAGTGGTCATGGCCCACTCCTGAGCCCTCCTGCTGCTTCAGCTGGAAGCTGGGGGGATGTTCCAGAATGTGGCGTTTTTCTTGGCCGTGTCTATAATGGCTCTTTAAACCATTTTATTTCAGGCCATGGTCCCTACCATGCGCACATGTGCACACACACACACACACATACACACACACACACTTCAGCTCCGCTGCCTCTGTCTCATAATTTCTTGCCCTTAAAAATATAATTAGAAGAGTCAGGCAGATCTTTGTGAGTCTGAGGCCAGCCTCGTCTACAGAGCGAGTTCTGGGACAGTCATGGCTACACAGAGAAACCCTGTCTTGAAGAAACAAACTGTATTTATCTATGTATGTATGTATATGTGTGTATGTGTGTGTGTATATCAGAAATGGTGAAGGGAAAGAAGAGATGAAAAGGAGAGTTGGTTATCTCTGGCTGGATTGTGGCTTGGGAGGAGGTGGGAAGAAGGAGGTGGAGCAGCAAGAATGATGTCCCAAGGCAGGTTGCCACTTCCACTCCTCTTGTGCTGTTACTTGATGACTTTGTTTGCCATTCCTCAAGAATTGCATGTTTATTAAGGAGTAGTGCCAACAGAAAATGGGGTAATATTTGCTAAAAGTCAATTGTGTACATTTTTAATAAGGAGTGATGGCATCTGACAAGAAGAATTTGTTGACTTTCTGGTATAAACACGCCACACGAAGTCGGGCTGCCTGGATCCCACGGAGCCACCCTGGCACACTGGAAAAGGTACCAGGTCACAAGGCAAAGCTTACATAAGAAATATGAGTTAATTTAAATGTAAGAGTTAGCTAGTAACAAGCCTGATCTGTCGGCCAAGTGTTTATAAGTAGTGTTAAGCCTCAGTGTGTTTATTTGGGAGTTGCTGGTGGCACAGAAACTTCCGCCTACGGGAAAATATGGCCAGAAGAGATTGGAAACTTCCACCACCTAGATAAGGCTGTCTTAGTATCAACACAGTGGCATCTTGCAAGTCAGTTTCAGAAAACTGGAGCTAACTGTTGGGCTAGGAGACCTTGAAGACTGTTATGTGATTTTTTTTTTGTTTATTTGTTTGTGCTCTGACAAAGTTTGCCTGGTGGTCAGAGGGCAGAGCTAGCCCCTAATTAACCATAGAAGCTGGGTGCTGGTGGCACAGGCCTTTAATCTCAGCATTCAGTGGGTAAAGACAGGAAGTGACAAGGTGGGGTAGAGACAGGATCTTGGCCTTTTGGTTGGAGGATCCGGAGAGGTAAGACGTCACTGGTGGCTCCTCTGTTTCTCTGATCCTTCAGGTTATTACCCTGATATCTGGCTCCAGGGTTTTTATTGATAAGATTAATTAGATTAATGCTTCAGAAGAATTTCCAAAGGGAAAAGGTCAGAAAAGAGGAGGCGCCATGGGATACAATCATGATTGAGCACCTGCTTGGGACGGAGCTGAAGAGCTTGCTCTACAGTTAGGCTGCTGGAGATCTGGCAGTAGCTGTTAACTGTCTCAGAAGAGACTGGAGTGACTTGAGTTGGGAGAGGTGTATCAGGATGTACCTGACTTGGTGCGGAGGGCTGGCTTGCACTGGAAAGAGCTGAGAGACAGGGGTTCTAACTGGAGAAGCCAGCTGCTGAATGCTGTTTCTCAGCAAAGCTCTCGAGACCAACTCTTGATCTTAGCCGCGTGGCTGGCTGTTTGGTTACCCTTCCAACCGTGCATGCAAGCAAGCATTCATTCATCCACCGTATTTCTGTCTGCCTAACTGACATGCATATAAATCTCTTCCCACTGATACAAACCCTTGGAGCTAGCCTCAAGACAAGATGCTTTCCTTCCTGCCAGCATCTCTTGTGTGTACACAAACTTATCTACCTCAGTGCTGGAGCACTTTCTGCCTTCACACTTGTGGTGGTTTGAATAAGAATGGTCCCCCACATAGGCTCACAGGGAGTGGAACTATTAGGAGGTGTGGCCTTATTGGAGTAGGTGTGGTTACTGGGAGTGGGCTTTGAGGTCTAGGAAGCTCAAGCCAGGCCCACCAGCCCTCTCTTCTCTTCCTGATGCCTGTGGATTAGATGTAGAACTCTAAGCTCCTTCTCTGTGCCACCACGCTTCCTGTCATGATGTCCATGGAATAAACCTGAGCTGTAAGTCAGCCCCAATGGAATGTTTTCCTTTATAAGAGTTGCCATGGTCATGGCATCTATTCACAGCAATAAAATTAAGACTGGCCCCCACAGGCTCATACATTTGAATGATTGGTCCCCAGTTGGTAGAACTGTTTGGGAAGGATTAGGAGGTGACACAGTTCCTCCAACAAGGCCACCTTCCCAGGAGAGGATCACAAACACATGCCTCTGTGCCTGACTTTTATGTAGGTTCTGGGGCTTGAACTCACAGTGGGTCAAGCACTTCATTGTTTGAGCTGTCTCCACAGCCCTGATTGCAGTTCTTTTGTAGAAATATCCAGAAGTGCATTTGCTGGTCCATCATATGGTCTTTCTCTTTTTAGACTTCAGGATCTGCTGTGCTGTTTTCTGTATGTACAACGACACCATTTTATGTCCCCACCAACAGTGCATGAGGGCTTGGGTTGCTCTCTATCTCAGCAACACTATTCATTTGAATTTCAACAACAGTTTTCATGACAACTGTGGAGTGCTAATAAGACATAGTTGGAAAAAAATACTGGCGATTCCACTTACATGAGATATGGAAAATAGCCAATTTCATACAATCAAAAAAGTTAGTTTCCAGGGACCGAAGGAGAGGATAAATAATCAGTGAGTGTGCAGTTTCACATAAGCAAGGTTAGTAAGTTCTAGAAACCTATCTTTACTACATTATACCTACAGCCAACTGTAATATATTGTACCCTTGGAGTCTTTTCAAGAGGAGATTTAGAATTAATTGTTCTTACTACAATAGAAGAAGGCTAATAAAGTTTTTAAAGAGTAGCAGCAAAAAACTATGTTTAATTTTATAAAATTCAAAAATTATGTATATGAATTACATATTATTGTGTACAAAATGGAACATTATATAGTCGTTAAAACAGATAATGAGACCAAGCATGTGGGCAGTTAGGGGACAGAGGTAGATAGATGGATTTCTAAAAGTTTGAAACCAGGCCTTGGTGTACATAGTAAGTTCCAGGCCAGCCAAGTCTACAAGATGAGAAAATGTTTCAAAAGCAAAATAGATAATGAAAAATATTCTGACAAAGAAAGTGTTCCATAGTATATTATTAAAGGAAATACATATTGTGTACAGCATATGTGACAGTTATGCTATATCCACGTGTTTATACATTTCTGTCATGTATTTGTGCATAGTCATTCATGGGGGGGGAAGTGGGGTAAAGCTTACTTTCTATGTACTTTTCTGCATTATTTTATTAACACTGAATAATATCATTATTACATAAACACTAAAGTTACATAGAGAACTTATATATATTCTATATCAATAGCTAGAGCACCGTATGACAAACACTGTACTAAACTTTTTTACATTATCTATATAATAGCCAGTACAATAATAATAAATACTAAAACCAAACCTGAATATAATCTGCAACATTTGATAGTAGGAGAATTGTTTAAAAGTGATGTAAAAATGGGGATGGAAGTTCTTGGGCATAATGTCAGGACTTAGCAGGATTAATTCGAGTTTGATGATGGCCTGGGGTACAAAGTGAAACCCTGACTCAAAGCCAGATGAGGCTCTTAGAGGTGACTAGTTCAGGCAGGATTTACTGGCTCCTTTTCTGGTGCTGTGATAGAACACCGTGACCGAGAGTAACTTATAGAGGAAAGAGTTCATTTTTGCTTATGGTTCCCGAGGGTGAGTCCGTAATGGAGAGAAAGATACAATAATAGGCAGCCAGAGAAGGAACCTGAGAGATCCCTTCCTCAACCACAAAAATGAAGTAAACAGAGAAAGAGTGGGAAACGGGACAGGACTATCATCTCTCAAAGTTCACCCCCAGTGGTGTACTTCCTCCATATCTAAAATGTTCCACATCTCTCCAGACAGTGCCACCGCTGGGGACCATATGTTCAAACACATGAGCCTATGGGGGGACATTTCTAAGTCAAGCTACTGCACGGGTGTCCTTCCAAAGCCTGAACTGACAAAAGGGGTTGACTTTCTGTTGGCCCATCACTAGGTTCTGACTGGATATTGGGAGAAATTGTAACCAAGTTGTATTTCAAGCTAAATCTTAATGGAATAGCCTGTGGGTTAAAAAAAATTACTGAGTTTGTTCTTTGATAATTTTATACAAGTATAATATGCATCATGATTATTGTGTGCACCTCCTCACTGCCCTCCTACCCTACTATCGTCCTGCTCCCCCCCCCGCATCCTCTTTTCCACATTCATAATTATTTAATAGTTTGTGGGGACTCTTTTAGTTTTTTTAAAAAGATTTATTTATTTATTATGTATACAATGTTCTGTATGTATGCTTGCTGGCCAGAAGAGGGCACCAGATCCCATTACAGATGGCTGTGAGCCACCATGTGGTTGCTGGGAATTGAACTCAGGACCTTCGGAAGAGCAGTCAGTGCTCTTAACCTCTGAGCCATCTCTCCAGCCCCTCCGTCTTAGTTTTTGAGACTGCCTTTGTTAGGGTTTCTATTCTGATGAAACACCATGACAAAAGAAACTTAGAGAGGAAAGGGTTCATTTGACTCACACTTCCACAGCTTTTTCATCACAGAAGGAAGGCAGGACAGGAACTCAAACAGGGCAGGAACCTGGAGCCAGGAGCTGATGCAGAGGCCATGGCAGGGCTGCTTACTGGCTTGCTTCCCCTGTGATTTGCTCAGCCTGCTTTCTTATAGAACCCAGGACCACCAGCTCAGGGATGGCCCCACCCACAATGATGTGGTCCTCCCCATTTATCACTAAGAAAATGTCTTACAGCCAGACCTTATGCAAACATTTTCTATTCCCTCCTTTCAGAAGACTTTAGCTTGTATTAAGCTAGTATAAAATTACTTGTTACTTAATGTACCAAGACCCTGTCTGAAGAAACAAAAAAAGGCATTACAAGCAAATACCAACAAAATAAAATACCAATAAAATAAATAAAGCTAAAATTAGCTGAAAAAGAAGATCATTTCATGGGATTAAGGGAACAGTCAGTCCACCAGGGAACATCAGCACACCTAGCTTAAGGACGCAAACACTACTGCATGGAAAGACACGGGCTAATCATTCCAGCAAAACAATACCAGAGGTCTTGAGCATCTCACTTTCACCAGTGGGAGGTCATCCCAGTGAACACTAACCAGACAAGCGCCAAGTGGACTTGACAGACATCTCCAGAACATTCCATCCAAACACTGAGGGATAGTTATGCTTTCGGCTGGAGACTTCCCTAAAGGACGGACTGTCACCTGGAGTTGTAAGCCGAAGAAACCCTTTCTCCTTTAAGTCGCTGTTTGTCTGAATGTTTTATCGCAGCAAGAGGAGGGACACGAGGACGAGGCTCTGCTGGGAGGTCCTGAGAGCATGTAAAAGGTCAGTGAGGGAAGAAGTGAGGCACAGTGATGGGGACCAGCAGCCACAGTGTTTATTTATACAGAAGTTAGTAAGCAGGGATAGACTTATGTTGTTCCAAAACAGATCATACTATTTTTGGTTTTAGACATGTGTTTCACTTCCTCTTGCGTACCTTTTAGTCACTGTTAATAAAAAGGGACAGAACAGTTATCCTTTACAATGTTTCCTCAAGTTTGATCATTATTGATAAATAGTTATCTCTTATAATCATTATTACTCATTAACCCCATAACCAAATTTTTAAGACTCTAGAGGCATATGACAGCCTGTTTTGTGGTTACAGGGACACTAGACCAAAACCAAATTTCCTAGCCAGCCCAGACAGACTGCCATGTCCCTAGCAGTGTAGAATTAACTCTTCCTTCTTCTTCTTCTTCTTTTTTTTTTTTTTGAGTAGCAAGAAAATTAGGAATTTTATTTAAATTGACAATAGCAATTTTATACATTTTTATTGATATTTATTGAGCTCTACATTTTTCTCTGCTCTCCTCCCTGTCTCTCCCCTCCCCCCTTCAACCCTCCCCCAAGGTCCCCATGCTCCCAGTTTACTCAGGAGATCTTGTCTTTTTATATTTTCTACTTCCTATGTAGATTAGATCTATGTAAGTCTCTCTTAGTGTCTGCATTGTTGTCTAGGTTCTCTGGGATTGTGGTTTGTAGGCTGGCTTTCTTTGCTTTATGTTTAAAAACCACCTATGAGTGAGTACATGTGATAATTGTCTTCCTGCGTCTGGGTTACCTCACTCAAAATAATGTTTTCTAGCTCCATTTTTCTGCAAAATTCAAGCTGTTATTTTTTTCTGCTGTGTAGAACTCCATTGTGTAAATGTACTACATTTTTAACTCTAATGATTACAGTGCGCACCCCCCACCCCAGATTCTCAGGCCAAAGCTGCTGCAGTTATTATTCAAATTCTGGCATAATACAATATTTATATTGTATATCTTTATAGAATTTGTTTGTATGTCAGTCCTGGAATTCTTTTGTTCTTTGGTCATATGACATCGCAGTGGCTCTACATGGACTGACTTTTCTAAGAAGAGAGGTCCTGACATCTCATTCTTATATCATCTTTTTACATCATTCTTTGCCCATCAATGTCAGTCTCTGTGTAGGGCAGCGGTAACTTCAGCTAATTTAACTTTGTTGCTCTATATGCCATGGAATTGCCCAAGTGTATGGTGGGAAGAGGCTTGCAGTCTGATCTGTGGCCAACTCCTCCAGTCCACCGAATCTTGTGGACCTTCTTAAGTTTGCTTTGCTTCCATGATCTTGTTCCTGAGTAAGTACAGGGGCAGATAGATGTTTCAAGAATATCTCACAGCCTCATAAAGAGACCTCTGGCTTCTTTTTGCGTGTCTCAACTTCCAAGGCGTAAGGATAAGTAGATAAAGATCTATCTTTGAAGGAGATCCTGAAGTAGGCATCCTTCAGGTAGACAAAAATATCTCCCTAAAAGTGGGGGAGTAGTATGCTCAGGACTTTCCTGGGGACACTTAGAAGCAGTACTCCTGGGAGAAGGCATAAATGGTTCATAAGAAATTTTCCATCAATCCAATATTCCCAAAATATGCAAATATTAAAAGTTCCCCAAGTATGCAACAGGTGGAGATGAAGAGCAAAGGTGGCAGGGCGGCCATCCTGAGGCTCAGCTTTGTCAACAGCGGTGCTGGCTTTACGGCTTTAGCCATTCCTATCAGATACGGCTGGGCCAAGGCTCCTAGTCTGTTTTGTGCTGCTGTAACAGAATACTAGAAACTGGATAATTTATAAAGATAGAAATGTATTTCTTACTGGTCTGAAGACTGAGAAGCCCAGGATCAAGGGGTTGCCAGTTGAGGGCCCTTGTATTCCATCATCTCATGTGAGGAGGGAGAATGGGATAAGAGACAGTGAGGGGAGGAGAGGGGAATAAAGTTGACTTTATTTCTAATTTATTTAGCTTGTGTTTGAGGCAGTCTGGCTGTGTTGTTCAGGCTGGTCTTGGATTCTAAGTTCCAGGTTGGTCCTTCCTGCTGAGAGTATAGTACGCTGCCACTTCCCCCAATCAACCTTGCTTTTGTAGATACCCACTCCCATAATATATCAGGGAGCCTCCGGCACCTTGGAGACGTTCTGTCTGCACCTATTCCCATTACATTCTCTGCTGTGTTACTCATGGCCACAAATACTCCAGTCCAGTTTTGGCCTAGACCAGTACCTGTGTTGCTCAGTCTGCTTAAAAAATACAAGTGTAAAATATAGCCTGTGAAGTAAGAGGCAGTATGCTGATGGGTACAAAAAAAAAACCCTAAAATACACAGTGGACCACTGCCTGGCAGGAAAGAGGGATTGATGTCACAGGGGAGTGTACTTCTCTCTCAGAACTGCTCCTGACACATGGAGACAGTGCAGCCTGGCCACACACCGTCCATGATCAGTCGGCTCAGAGCCATTCGAAGAGTTGATACCAGCATCTTACCTGATGGTCACAGTTCATTCTCTCAAAAATCATACCATTTCCAAAGAATGAATTCAGCGTAAGAGTTAGTATTAGGGTTTTCCATAAAAGAAATATATGCAAGGCATCTACAGTTTTCATTTTAAGCCAGCAGAGTCCTGGGCCCCAGTGATGTTTAAAGCGGAATCTCCCCGTAGGCAGAGACAGTCCCTTACCTCCCTCCAGTCTTATCCAGCATCAAGTCAGGGACCTTTTCACCTTAGACAGCATGCTTTTTCTTTCCAAAATCCCCCCCCGCCCTGCCCCCAGGACAGACCTTGGGATCCTGGCCAAACTGCCAGGACTGAGAGATCTCAGGCCAGCCTAGGGACCGGCACAGAATACACAGCTATGTGTTTTCTTCTCTCCTGTCCTTCTCTTTGGGACACTGGCCCCGGCCTTTAGTATGCTTTTAAACTCCGGAACCACAGCTTCGGGCTTCCTTAACTCCCTCGAACGCCCCCTCCTGGTGTG
>JAQHUG010000142.1:4251091-4276614 GCA_028555095.1 Dicrostonyx torquatus
AAGACAAGGCTGTCCACTCTCTCCTTATCTCTTCAACATAGTTCTTGAAGTTTTAGCAATTCCAATAAGACAACATAAGGAGATCAAGGGAATTCAAATTGGAAAGGAAGAAGTCAAACTTTCATTATTTGAAAATGATATGATAGTGTATATAAGTGATCTACCCCCAAAACTCTACCAGAGAACTCCTACAGCTGATAAATACCTTCAATGATGTGACAGGATACAAGATCAAATCAAAAAAATCAGTAGCTCTCCTATACACAAAGGATAAAGAAGCTGGGAGGGAAATCATAGAAACATCACCTTTCACAATAGCCACAAATAACATAAACTATCTTGGGGTAACACTAACCAAGGAAGTGAAAGACCTATTTGACAAGAACTTTAAGTCTTTGAAAAAGGAAATTGAAGAAAAGACCAGAAAATGGAAAGATTTCCCATGCTCTTTGATAGGTAGGATCAACATAGTAAAAATGGCAATCCTACCAAAAGCAATCTATAGATTTAATGCAATCCCCATCAAAATCCCAACACAATTCTTCACAGACCTTGAAAGAACAATAATCAACTTCATATGGAAAAACAAAAAACCCAGGATAGCCAAAATAATCCTGTAAAGGAACTTCCGGAGGCATCACCATCTCTGACATCAAGCTCTATTACAGAGCTACAATAATGAAATCAGCTTGGTATTGGCATAAAATAGAGAGGTTGACCAATGGAATTGAATCAAAGATCCAGATATTAATCCACACATCTATGAACACCTGGTTTTTGACAAAGAAGCTAGAATTATATAATGGAAAAAAGAAAGTATCTTCAGTAAATGGTGCTGGCATAACTGGATATCAACTTGTAGAAGAATGAAAATAGATCCATACCTATCGCCATGTATAAAACTCAACTCCAAATGGATTAAAGACCTCAATATAAATTCGACCACACTGATATAAGAGAAAATGGGAAGTAGTCTTCAATGCATGGGCACAGGAGACTACTTCCTAAATATATCCCCAGTAGCACAGACACTGAGAGCAACAATAAATAAATGGGACCTCCTGAAACTGAGAAGCTTCTGTAAAGCAAAGGACATAATCAATAAGACAAAAAGGCAGCCTACTGAATGAGAAAAGATCTTCACCAACCCCACATCAGACAAAGGACTGATCTCCGAAATATATAAAGAACTCGAGAAATTAGACATTAAAATTCTAAATAACCCAATTAAAAAATGGGGTGCTGAACTAAATAGAATTCTCAACAGAAGAATCTCAAATGGCTAAAAGATACTTAAAGAAATGTTCAATAATCCTCAGCTAACAGGAAAATGCAAATCAAAACAACTCTGAGATACCATCTTATACCTGTCAGAGTAGCTAAGATCAAAACACTAATGATAGCTTATGCTGGAGAGGATGTGGAGTAAGGGGAACACTCACCCATTGCTGGTGGAAGTGGAAACTTGTACAACCACTTTGGAAATCAGTATGGTGGTTTCTCAGAAAATTGGGAATCAACCTACCTCAAGATCCAGCAATACCACTCTTGGGCATATACCCAAAAGATGCTCAATCATACTACAAAAGCTTTTGTTCAACTATGTTCATAGCAGCATTATTTGTAATAGCCAGAACCTGGAAACAACCTAGAATGGATAAAGAAAATGTGGCACATTTACACATTAGAGTACTACTCAGCAGAAAAAAACAATGACATTTTGAATTTTGCACGCAAATAGAATTAGAAAACACTGAGTGAGGTAACCCAGATCCCAAAAGGGTGAATATGGTATGTACTCACTCATAAGTAGATACTAACTATAAACAACGGACATTGAGCCTATAGTTCATGATCCTAGAGAAGCTAAGTAATAAGGTGAACCCAAAGAAAATCTTATATAGATCCGCCTGGAAATTGGAAACAGACAGATTGACTGGCAGGGTTGGGAGCATGGAGGTTGGGGGAGAGGGTAGGAGGAGAAGAGGAGGGGAGAGGGGGAGGGTAGAAGAGAACTTGAGGGAATGGGATGGTCAAGATGGAGGAAGGACAGAGATGGTGCAAGGAGAGAGATATTTTGATTGAGGGAGCAATTATAGGGTTAGCAGAAACCTGGCTCTAGAGAAATTCCCAGGAATCCAAAAGGATGTCCCCACCTAGAACCCTGGGCAGTAGAGGAGAGGGGGCCCAATCTTGACTTGCCCTGTAGTCAGACTGATGATTATCTTAAATATCACCATAGAGCCTTCATCCAGCAAATGATGGAGGCAGAGGCAGAGACTCACATCGGAGCACTGAACTGATTTCCCAAGGTTCAGTTGAAGAGTGGAAGGAATGAAAATATGATCAAAGAGGTCAAGACCATGAAGGGTTCATCCACTGAAACAGTTTACCTGAGCTAATGGGAGTTCACCAATTCCAGCAGGACTGGGAAGGAACAAGCATAGGACCAAACTAGTTCCTCTGAATGGGGTTGACAGTTGCATAGCTGGGGCAGACTGAGAGAACACTGGCAGTGGCACCAGGATTTATCCCCACTGCATGTACTGGCTTTTTGGGAACCTATTCTCTTTGGATGTATACCTCGCTTAGCCTAGCTATAGTAGGGAGGGCCTTGAACCTTCCACAAGGCGATGTGCCTTACCTTCTCTGAAGATTAGATGGGGGGGGGCGGGTGAGGAGGGAATGGGAGGAGGGGAGAGAGTGGGAACTTGGATTGGTATTTTTTTAAAAAAACCTAATAAATTTTTAAAAAAAGAAAGGAAAGGTACTTAAAGAGCCGCTTAGTTCAAGATTTTTGTTTGTTTGTTTGTTTTTGTTTTTCGAGACAGGTTTTCTCTGTGCAACAGCCCTAGCTGTCCTGGAGCTTACTCTTGTAGACCAGGCTGGCCTCAAATTTGCAGAGATCCGCCTGCCTCTCCTTCCCGAGTAGGATTAAAGGTGTGCGCCACCACTGCCCGGCTGATGCATGCTTTTTCATCTACTTCTTTCGGTTCACAGTTTTTGAAAATCATCTACACTGTGGCATGTACCAATAATTCATTCTCGCTATTGTCGAAATGTGCTTATTTGTCCCTGCTCATCGGCTTCGGGCTGGTTTCCAGGCTGGGGCTGTTATGAATCAAAGCATTATTAGCTAGTCAGGCTTTGCTAGATAGGCCAGCATTCTGTTCTTCATGGCCTTATGTGTTAGCAGACGTGCCGGTTGACAGCCTTTGTCTGATTGTGCTTCTGCCTCGTCTCTGTATTGCTGCAGTGATCTTATGGATTCAAAAAAAGAAAAAAAAAAAACAAATTAATCAGGTCAGACCTTCTGTGGTTTTGAGGCGGCGGTGGGGAGCGCGTCTCTGTTGCAGACTGACTTGTTCCAGGTTTGAGAGCTCAGCTCAGATTGTGTCTTTAGTCAGGGAAACACAACCCCGGGCCACAGCTGGGTGCCTGCGATACTCAAGTCCCGCTGTTTTATCCACAGAACTCTCTGTCTTACTTTCTCATGGGTTTTAGATTGCTGAAGCTTGTCTTCCTCATCCATTTAGGCTTCATCTGGTGGGCATTGCCAAACGCATCGTCCCAAGAGAGCATGTCAATCTGGCTCCCTTGTATTTTTTACAGTGAATCATTTAACTTTTTAGTTTTAGCTTTTGTGTTTCGCATCTTAAGAAATAGAGAAGGCAACAATTCTCTCCTTTTGGGCTGGTTGCTTCGTTCATGGTTTTGGAGTAATGTCTTTTGGTTGGTGACATTTTACGAGTGGTGTTGACTGACATCTGGCCCCTCTGGGCTGCCTTAGTCCTTTCCCAGCTGGTGCTCTTTAGTCTTATCTGCTGTGGGGACAGTGCCTACATATTTGGAGTTGTTTCACTGACTTGTGGGTTTTTCATGTGAGTCCACTTATTGATTATATGGATTGTAAATAAACTGTGCTTTCTAAGGCAAGGCGTACTTCCAAAGGGATCTAAACCTTCTTCTGTATCAATAACCACTATGGTGTTTTACAACTGCCTTCCTGTATATTTTGTATACAGCTTTCTCTTCTAAGTATTGGGATTAAGCCCCTGATGCTCATAGACTCATCCAGTTTCAACCTGTGCTTCCTAGGTTGTACTCACTGGGCAGCAGCTTCCCTTGGGGATACACTAAAAATGAAGGGTTTGGTTTTGTTTTGTTTTTAGTTTTTCGAGACAGGATTTCTCTGTGAAGCCCTGGCTGTCCTGGAACTCACTCTGTTGACCAGGATGACCTCAGACTCAGAGATCCACCTGCCTCTGCCTCCTGAGTGCTGGGCTTAAAGGTGGCATGTGCCACCACCACCCAGCTGCTTTAGTATTTTCTACTCTGGCCACCCAGACTTTAACGACACTGTTTCCAGGCAAAGTTACCCAAACTGCTCTTAGCAGCCCATCTTGAAAAATCAAAAAACATAAGAAGTTGTCAGGTTAGATTACATTTCTTTCTCCAAAGATGGTTCTTTTGAAGAGCATTCCAAGGGGAGGGACAAGGGGAGCTCTGAGGTGAACTCCCTCCTCTCTGCCTTGCAGAGTATGACAGAATGGGGGAGCAGTGTGGGGAAAGGGGGGGGCAGAGGGAAGTGCTTGCTTCCATACTCTGGGAACTCTTGCCACCGGTCTGTTTTGCATTACTGAGAACGTATCTCTGCCTTGCTCATTTTTTATTGTAGTCATATGGTCATCTTAAAGCGTTCCCTGTCAGCGGGTTCTGAAACAGGATGCTCCTCAGGAGGGAATTTTGCATTCTTTTCATGCCCTGCCCCCCGCCCCCCAGCCTCCTGCCCTCATTCCTGCAATGCCAGGCCCATGCTTTACCACTGACCTAGATTCCAGACCAGCACAGTTTGGTTGCTGTTGTTGTTCTCTTCTGTTTTAGAGGTACTGGCTCTCTGTGCAGCCTGTGCAGCCAGGCTGGCCTGAAGCTCACCACCTCCCGACTGTCACTCTTGATGGCCAGGATTACAGATGTCTGTCACCAGGCCTCTGCTTCTCTCCATACAATGAACTGCTAGCCTGGCAGCCTGGCTCCTGTGTGTTCATTTAATCATTTCTACTTCTGGGAGTGCGGGTGTCAGGAACGCCTGTGACAATTATTCATTCATTCAGCGGCTTAGTCAAAGGTGCTATTGCTATGAGAAACACCCTGGATTTCACTTCCACGTCCACAGTCCAGCACTGAAGGAAGCCAGGGCAGGAACTCAAACAGGGCAGGGGCCTGGAGGCAGGAGCTGTTGCAGAGGCCGCGGAGAAGTGCTGCTTACTGGCTTGCTTCCCCTGGCTAGCTCAGCCTGCTTTCTTATAGTGCCCAAGTCTTCCTGTGCATGGATGGCACTATCCACATTGGCGGGACCTGCCTCCATCAATCACTAATTAAGAAAACGTCTTACACCTGTATCTTACAGAGACATTACCTCAATTCCTTCTTTCAGATAAGTCGGGAAATTCAACGAATGAAAATTTAGTACTTTTTATGGGCCAGACAGGGTACAAAAATACCACACACTTATATACACACCATAAATATGTATGTATATATATATTCACACATATACATATAAATACATAGACACACATAGATAAACACACTACATATATTCATATATATACATACATATAAGTACACACACAAAAAAAAACTTTTTTGGATTGCAAATAACATACTACCTCATTTCTGCCACTTGAAATTCCTTTTTCTGTCTGGGATAGTAGGACGCTACCCCGGGAACAGTACCCCTAGTAGGCTTAAGGCCGTGCCTGCCTTCTTTTTGGTTTTATTTGTGACTGCACCATTAAGAAATCCTTTACCTGTTGTTATGTGAGTGGAACTCTGGATGGGCTGTAGTTGCAGCGGGAACAGCTAGAGAGAGTGAAGAAGTTGGACAGATCCTCTGTGTGATCTAGACCCTGGGGACAGCTCTCTTGTCCGTGTTTCCCAGAGGTGGCAGCAGAAAGGTAGCGTCCACCTCTGGGGCACCTCCAGCTTGCAGGCTGCCTGAGAAGAGCTGTGTGTTTTTTTGGTGGCACACGAGTTAATATCAGCATGTAGAAGGCTGGGGCAGAAGGATATGAGTTTAAGGGCAGCCATTAAAAAAAAGTAGCCACAAACCTGCATATAATCCAGTCTTTCCATCCTTCAGTCTACTCAAAAAAGCAAATGCAGCTGGCCTTACTTGCATAATGGCTTTATTTATAATAGATCAGACTTGGGACAACCCAAATATCCATCAACAAATGAATAAGTAGAGCCAGGCGGTGGTGGCACACACCTTTAATCCCAGCACTCAGGAGTCAGGGGCAGGCAGATCTTTGTGAGTTCAAGGCCAGCCTGGTCTACAGAGCTAGTTCCATGACAGCCAGGGCTGCACAAAGAAACCTTATCTTGGAAAAAAAGCAAACAAACAAACGAATGAATGAATGAATAAGTAAATCATGGTAGATCCATATAGCAGAATAATACCAAGCAGTGAAAAGGAACGAATAACACAGCAACATGGATCAGTCTTAACATATGTTTGATTCCACTTATATAACTAATTGAAAGTGATAAGGTGAAGCCAGTTTGCAGGGGTGCCTGATGGGAGGATGAAGGAGGTTAAGAAGCATTCACAGTAGGGCAGGAAATAAAACCATTGTGTATATGCCTATGTTCAATGTCCTGTGAGTGGGCGCCAACATTTGTCAAATTTTGACCCTCTAAATTTGTACAGTCAATTGTATGTGAATTTTATTGAGAGACACTTGTGAAAAACAAAACAAAACAAAACACAGTTACATCTTTTTCTGTCTTTAAACATTCTCTTATGGTGGGCATGGTGGTGCATACCTGTGATCCCAGCACTTGGGAGGTGGTGGCTAGAGAAATATGAGTTCAAGACCAGCCTGGACTGAGGGCAAGACCTGGGCTTAAAAACAAACTGACTAGGGCTGCGGGGAAGGGGAGTGCAGTGGTAGACACCCAGAATGCGCACGACCCTGGCTTTGAAAACCAACACTACAAAAAAGACAGTTCCCCCATAAAGCCAGCAAACACAAAAGAGGGTCTATAGTGTGAGGCTGCTTGTTTGTTCCCAGACGCGAAATAACCACACAGAAACTGTATTAATTAAACCACTGCTTGGCCTATTAGCTCTAGCTTCTTGTTGGCTAGCTCTTACATCTTAATTTAACCCATTTCTATTAATCTGTATGTCGGCATGTGGTGTTGGAGACTGTGGACCCCCAGACCCTGAGTTTCCCGTGACCCCCTGCCTGCCGGAGTAAACAACTTGTTTTCCTGTGTTTGCAGCTGCTCTGAGCACGAGACCCTCAGGAGTTCCTGATGGCAGGGGAGTGGTTTCTGGTGGACTTTCAGTTGAGAGTTAGGGTGTGGCCATTAGTCAAGGAGACCCTATATAAGCTGCCCTGGAACACAATAAAAAGGGGGCACTCTTGGCATTACCGTGTCTCTCTGTGTGTCTGTGTGTTTCAATCTCCAGGCCCTTGCCCAACTCACAAACCATACTGCGTAGAGCAGGCGTTGAGGTACAATGTTGCTGTGGCTTACCGGCAAGGTAGTCTGTTACAGCCACAGAAAACAAACCAATGCTGGGACTTGTGCAAGCACTCTGCCACCAAACTACATCTCAAACTAATTTTCATCATCATAGCCTTATACAAACCAAGTCTTGACAGCCCATCCTCTTTAATATGGTTTTCATTAATGCAGGTCAGTTCGGGCTTACGTCACTGGCATGGGTTAAATGTGTCATACTCTCAGATTTGCTCAAGTAACTATGGATGTGACCTACTGGGAAGTAGGGTGTTTGGAGACAAGATGGAGTTAGGATAAGGTCATCCATCCTAAGTTAGGGCAAGCCTAAAGTAAGGTAGCAGTTGCTACCCTTCAAGAGACGAGACTCAAGCAGACATGCAGGGGATATCATGTGACAACCAGATCAGGGTGACACATCGCCAAGCATGAGACACTGAGGATGGCCTGCACACACCCAGGAACCAAGCAGAGGCATGGAGCAGATCCTTACTTCTTCCCAGAAGGAGCCAGCCCAGCCAGAATGTGATCCCAGGTTTCTGTCTTCGGAGCTCTGGGAGAGAATACATTCCTATTGTTCTAAGTCATCGCTCTATGGACAGCTTAGCTATGGATGGGCAGACATACTGAAACATGACTCAAGCTAGCCTAAGGAGAAAGGAAAGTCTGTCTCTTAGAGTTCCAGCACCAGCTTGGAGGAGGCTCGGGTGGTATTTATTTGACGCCGGAAGCTTTGAGGGTAAAGTTCAATCGTGCGGATCAGAACAACTCCCCCCATAGGAGCTCACACAAGATAGCCATTTTAGTTTGCTCATCTGCTTTTGGTGGTTTTGAGGATCGAACCCAGAACCTCACACACTTGTCTCCTGAGCTGCATCTCCAGTCCTTGACATTTTATCCTTGTTTCCAGTAGATATTGTTTACCCAGGGCTGGTTGATGTAGCTACTTCATGACACCCCAGAGAAGTGAGGGAGACTCATTCAGGAGGACACATGGGCTAGCTCTGTCTGCTGTCCAAAACTTCATCACATCTCCAGTCTTAACTCAAGCTATTGGGAACGTACTATTTCAGGAATGCATGAGTCCATCTGTTTATTTACAGAGACAGCGAGAAGTTTCTTCCATAGAGTGTCTGTGGAGGAATGTCAAGGGCAGAAGTCCTACGGGTAACAGTATAAGACATTTGAGGGGAGGGGAGTGACTGAGAGAAAGCGAAGAATGAGAAGAAAGGATCCAGGGGAGACAGGTGGGAGCCAGAGTTCAGCCATGATAATAAAATCCTCCGTGAAACCCGGGGGATCCAGAAAGATGAAACTCTTGGGCGATGCTCTGGACAGGTTTCAAAAAAGAGTCGTGAGCAGTGTGCAGGGAGGAGGCTGCTGTGGTCTGAATGGTGCAGACCTTGGGGTGAAGTCTGAACATTGTGATTCTGTCAAACATGGGGGCCTTTCTGAGCTGGCCTTCACCAGAATAGAGTCCTCCCAGGTGGAATTAGGGGCTATCAAAGCGCCTGAGGTGGGGGCAGTATGTTCTCTTTCCTTCCTTCTGTCACACAAGGATACAGCAAGCCCTCACCAAACAGCAGTGGGGTCTTGGTCTTGGGCATCCTAGCCTTTAAAACAGTGATAAAGACATTTCTGTGGTTTACAAATTACTCAGATCATTTGTTATAGGACAGCAAAGCAGACAAGGGAGCAAGCAGCTAGTTCAGATAAAAAGCCTGTCTTTACAGAGCAAGAAGTCCTCCTTTCTCTATTGCAAATCAAAGGCGACATCAAGTCTTTTTCTTGAGGCCATTGTGTCCAGTGACCAATGATATCTTGGAAGTTAGGAAACTCTCAGTGTGAGGAGGTGACCAATACAGTTCCCTCCCTGTCCTGAGGGACAAGTTCACACCTAAACACTGAGGTCATTCACTATCTCTGCCACCACTGTCAGGAGGCTGGGGGCCATAAAAGGCCCTAGGATAGGATATGGAGCCCAGCCAGAAGGCTCTGGAGACTAAGGGTTTAAACCTTTACCTGCTTCTAGGGAAGAAATCAGGATCAACACTCGGGCAGAAGCTCATGTAAGCACTGAGGTGAATACAGGGATGGGCTGGGAGCAACCCAATTGCCCACCAGCTGGGTGATGGACATCCAGGTACCAAATGAACTTGTAATTGGCATCTTTTTGGCTGCAGCTCCTAGCTCAGGGCCTGAACAGTGGGTGCCATGGCCAAATCAAAAAGAAAAACAAAAAGAAGAAAAAAGAATACTTTTGGGGAGAGAAGGAGGGGTGTGGGGTGTATAGGGAGAGCAGGTGAAAGGAAGTACCTAGCCTGTGGTTTCTGGGACCCCGGTTATCTGCTCTAGGGTTTGGCGCCTCCCTTAGCTACTTAGCTCCCCTCCACCCTAGGGAGGCAGGGTGTGGCTAACCTCAAAGTGGCTTGAAAAGGAGGCTGGCCTTCCTTCTGTTAACCCACTGATGGGTAGGCAAGCTACTTAGTGGCCTGTGTCTCAGCTTGCTTACTGCAAACCAGTGACAGGGATTAAACCACTCAGGGTGACCATGGGAGTGACACCTGGTATACGCCACATCCTGACACCTGGGAGGACTGGAGTCACCAGGGGAAGACGGCCTCATCCAACACGGTCCAAAGAGTCTGTGATGAAGGCTACTGATCACTTGGAAGTGCCCAGTGCAACTGAAGGACTGAAAATGTTCATTTTATTCCATTTTAATTGGTTTACATTTATTTATGAAAATATTTATTTATTTATTTGCAGTTCGGGGGATGAGACCTGAAACCTAGGGCTCACCCATGCTAGACAAGCACTTTATCACTCAGTGATGGTCCCAGCTGCCACCAGCTCCTTGCTTTACATTTAATTAACATATTGTTTGTGTGTGTATAGCATGTGCAGGTATGTACACAGGTGTATTTGTGCCTGTCAACACTGAAGTGTGATTCCTTGGGCACTGCCCAAACTGTTTGTTTTTTTTTAGTTTTTTGAAACAGGGGTTCTCTGTGTAACTTTTGGCTGTCTGGAAACTCTCTCTGTAGACCAGGCTGGCCTCAAACTCAGAGAGATCCACCTGCCTTTGCCTCCCAAGTGCCTGGTTTGGTTTTTAAGACAGAGTTTTTTTTGCCAGGCAATAGTGGCTCATGCTGTTAATCCCAGCACATGGGAGGAAAAGGCAGCTGAATCTCTGTGAGTTCAAGGCTAGCCTGGTCTACAAGAAAGAGTTTCCAGACAGTTAAAAGTTACACAGAGAAACCCTGTAAGGGCTTTTCATTAGCCTGGAGTTCTCATGTTGGGCTAAATTGGGGAGCCCCACGAATCTTCCAGCCTCTGCTTCTAAGGCTGGGATTACAAATGGGTGGCCATCTAGGCTTTATTATTATTACTATTATTTTATATTTTTGAGACAGGGTTTCTCTGTGTATTGCTGGCTGTCCTGAAACTCACTTTGTAGACCAGGCAGGCCTTGAACTCACAGAGACCCGCCTGCCTCTGCCTCCTGAGTGCTGGGATTAGAGGCTTACGCCACCACTGCCTTTTACAATTTTAATGTGGGCTTTGGAGTTTGAACTCAGGTCTTTATGCTTGCACAGTAAGCACTTTACAGACAGCATTATGCTGTGTAGTCCACACATTTCAGTCCTCATAATCTCCATTCTCTTGCCTCAGCCCTCCCTTCCAGCATCCTCAGGTCTGGAACCGCAGGCACAGGCCACACAGGCCTCTTACTTAATTTTTAAATAGCTGTCTGTTGCAAAAAGCAATTGGTCACCCTGTTTGCCAACACACGGTCTGAGTCAGGAATTAAACGGGGCCGTACTAGGCGTGGATGGATGCCTGTTCATGGGGACTCAGTACAGAGTGCATTCTTCCATGCGGTGCTTTCTTCCTGCAGCTCAGGACCCTAAAATCTAAGATCGCCTCAATTGAAGACCGATTTCACTTAAGCCCATGGCCCCAGCTGTCCACTCTGCCCACACACAATCTTGTAAATTCTTTGGGAAAATCGGGTGGGGGGACTCTGCCCTTGTACAACCTACTGAGGCCCTCGGTTCCTCTACTTTTGTAACAAGCTAGGAAGCTCTGCATTTGCAGTTTCACAGATGAGGAAACGGAGGTTCAAGGAGGCTCTGACAGATGGCGGGAAGCAGGATAAAATCGATCGAGGAACTCACTCAGAGGTCGGCATAGGCACCTCAGTGGGTTGGGTTGTCAGGGTGGCGGGGGAAAGCGGCGGGTAAATATTTGGGGCGGTAACCCGGGCTCCGGCGACACACGTCGTCCCTGCGGTTCTAGGCCGGCGGGCGCGTGGCGAGGGCGGTGCCGGGGTAGAGGATGGGGGGGGGGACAGGGACGTCCCCTAGGTCGTCTGCGACAGACTCGGCGGCCCCGCCTCGCCCCGCCCCCGCCCGTGGCTATAAGACCTTGAAGCTGGCGGGTGGCGGCGCAAGCGAGAAGCGAGCGCTTTGCCGGGCCACCCGAGCGGACTGCAGTGCAAGGCGGCAGCCACCAGGGCCAGCACCTCCCGGCTTCTCTGCCACGCGTGTAGGCGAGCGACCTCTCCATGAAGCCGCCCTCGATTCAGGGCAGCCCTGCGGCGGCTTCGGCCGCAGGTAAGTGCCGGATTGGGAGTGCCCCCTCCCTCTCTGCACCCCGGGATCGAAATCAGGGACTCTGTACATCATAAGCAACACCCCTAGTCCCGGGACCGCTGAGAGCCCGAGCCTGCAGGTAGGGGTGACAGATCGGGGGTTGCGATAGTCTCTTTCCATTGACCACCCTTCGTTCTCCATCACCCCAGCACCCCATCCCCGGGTCGCACGGCTGGGGCCAATTCAGTTTGGTTTCCCACGCGGGACAAGGCTCTGAGCCTGACACGTAACGGGTGCTTGCTGACTCAGACTTCCCGCCGCCACTCGCTCCAAGGAGTGAGCGTGGGCACAAGTAGGAAAGCGCGAGGGGTGGGCTAGGTGACGTCCAGGCTTTCCACCCACGGAGGCTGCTGCTCGTCTGTGTCTGGTGGCAGGCGCTTTGGAGGGTGGTTGAGAGGCTACAAGGTAGCTGCGCGGCTGTCACCGGCAAATGCAGAGTGAAGTTAGCCGTCCTTGTCCGGTGACCGCCTCTCCAGATCCTCCCGGGCAGGGGAAGAGTCACCCCTGCCCACGCTGCCATTCACTGAGCGCTCTGTGCCCGCCCCCAGCCCCAGCAATGGACTCAGCGGCCGCTGCAGACCTGACAGACGTGCTGTGCGAGTTTGACGCCGTGCTGGCCGACTTCGCATCGCCTTTCCATGCCCGACACTTCCACTATGAGGAGCACCTGGAGCGCATGAAGAGGCGCAGCAGCGCCAGCGTCAGTGACAGCAGCGGCTTCAGCGACTCAGAGAGTAAGTGAGGCCCTGTTGAAGCCAGTGACCCCAGGGCTCCAGCTTCCTAGGGCTCTAGCGCCAGCTGGGGTATCTGTAAACGGTGTCCAGGAAACTCAGACCCGAGGCTGTGCACTGGCTCTGAGATTTAAGCCCAGGTGTGCGTGGTGGGGGCATGATGGCAATCCGGAGGGGTGGGGGAACGGGACAGGTAGACTGTGGGTCTACCTGTCATGGCAGGTGTCTGTCATGAGGCCTGAGTGTTTCTAAAGTCATCAAGAGCTCCTGGGACCCTGGAGATTCCAACAGTTTCCCGATTTGCTCCCTGCTCTTCATTTATTGATTGATTGATTTTTTTTAAACTTTACTGAGATCACTCCCAAGGAGACCTAGCTGAGAATGACCTTGAACTTCTGATCCTCGTTCAGGTGCTGGGATCACAGAGGTGTGCCTAGCTAGGTCAACGCTAAACCAACAGCGCCCTCCCTTTTCTTTTCCAGAATGGGTGTTGGGAGACTTGGGGAAACGGTCGAGCACAATAATGAAACATTTGTGAAACCAAAATGATTTCATAAGCTGCTGTTTTTGGAATTTTTGAAATAGCTTCATTCCCTTTCTTCTTAGCCCCCGGGCTCTTTCACCAGGCAGTTTTGAAACCCTCCCGGGGCTGCTGAGTTCAAGTCCTGGGTTTCATGCAGCTCCCCCCCCCCCCGTGGTTGCCAGTAGAGAGAGGTTCATCCTGGTATCCTTTTCCACAGTGCCTCTGTCCTAATAACTTAGGTAGAAAGAAAGTGTGTGTGTGTGTGTGTGTGTGTGTGTGTGTGTGTGTGTGTGTGTGTGAGGGGGCGGGGAGTGACCTACAAGATCCCGGATATCTAACAGGTGTCAAACAGCGAATTTGGAGACTCTATTGTTATGTAATTGTTTTTCAAGCCCTAGCTTACTCACTGTTTTTCAATGTGAATTTTACATTCTGTTTGTTCAAGAGCTCTTACTTCCTAGCTAGGCTGCAGGCACAGACATCATTAGCTGTGCTGTCCCAGGTCTGGGAGTCAAAGGCCTGGTGTTGTTTTGAAATCTAGAGACTTCTTCCTTGTCACCTGATGAAGATCAGTGTGAGATCTGAGTTATCCTTCTGGGAAGGGATAACGGTTGACATCCTGGTCAGGGTTTGAGTCAGAAACCTGAGCTCTAGTTTGATTTTACCATAGGAGCCTGCACAGACCACGGTGTGATGGAGGAGGTGAAGGGGGATGGAAGAGGGGGAGGGGGAGCGGTTACTTTCTGTTTACAACTTTGACTCTTTGATGCTAATGACTGCTTATTCCCAGCATTCCAAGCCAAGTCTTGCCTTGGAAATCTGTCTCAATACCTGTGGCGTAACTTGAATATATCTCCATCCACTGGGCTGATGTCCAAGTTATTCATCATGTGGAAATTCTCTTCTCCACAGAGGAGAAGGCTGGGTTTGCCACTGCTACTCTGTGGTCAAGGACAACTTCTTGCTATACCAGAGCCTCCTGCTGGATTGGGGTCTGACCTTGTGCAGTTATGGCAGACAGCATCTACAAGTTCTGCCAGGAGGGATCTCAGATCTAGGAGGTGTTTTTAGGAGTCTTAGAAGAGATTGCATTAGAGACGTTCCTTAGAGTCTGGGAGATAGTTGATAGAACTGGTTGTTTTCCTTAGGGTATATCGCTTTGTTTTTCACTTTCTGCTTTTGTTGTTAACCTTAAGCCTTTAGTGTATTGGTTGGAGAAGTAGTGGGAAGGGCCTGAGAAAGATTTGTTCCCTGCATGAGTGCTCAGAATAGTCATGGTGGGATTTGCGTGCATCTAAATAACGCTTTCTTTTTTAAAAATATTTATTTATTTATTATGTATACAATATTCTGTCTGTGTGTATCCCTGAAGGCCAAAAGAGGGCACCAGACCTCATTATAGATGGTTGTGAGCCACCATGTGGTTGCTGGGAATTGAACTCAGGACTTTTGGAAGAGCAGGCAATGCTCTTAACCGCTGAGCCACCTCTCCAGCCCCTAAGTAATGCTTTCTTAAGGATACATAATGCATATGTCTTAGTTGTCTCCAGGAATGGAGCAGGGACATTTGTTACACTCCTTTGTCTGTTTGGAGGAAGAGAATGCCTGGGAGAGCAGCCCCTGAAACAAACTCTCCAGAGAGGGCCAGCCAGGTTTATAATGGTGGCGGTAGCAGCTGGCTTACCAAGTCCGCACTAGGATTGCTAGAGTCATAACTTGTTGGCTCTTGTTAACGGTCACCTCTTGCTATTCTTTGAATGGTATCACACATAATCTTTACCTCAGTCCTACAAGTTAGACACTTTTATCTTCATTAATTTCTTTGATAAAAATAACTGGATACAGGCTGGCCGTCTATGGCCTTGCTCTGTCATCACAGATGGTTGGTTAGAATGTGAGCCAGAGCGTGGGAGTATCCTGGCGCTCCATTGTGCTCAGATCCTGTCTTTTCATACACTGCATTGCGGGTCCCTTTCAAGGTTCTCGGGATCAAAGGTCAGTGGACATAGGTGATGCATATTCCTGATTTTTGAAAAATACCTTTTTTTTTCCTCACTAAAAAAAAAAAATCAGGTTGTGCAGGTGGAGCTCTGTGAGTTTGAGGCCAGCCTGGTCTATAGAGCAAGCTTCAGGACAGGTTCCAAAGCTACACACAGAAACCTTGTCTCGAAAAACACACAAACAAAAATTAGGTTGCAGAACTGGAGAGATGGTACAGGGGTTAAAAATAGGTACTGCTTTTTAAGAGGACTGGAGTTGGGTTCCCAGCGCCCATGTGGAACAGCTCACAACTGCCAGGAACTCCAGTTCCAGGGGGATCTGAGACCTCTGGCCTCGAAGGCCACCTGTGCTCACATGCCATGCACAGACACACACATCACATCAGCAATAAGTGAAAATGGATTCTCAAAGGGGCTGTGCCTTTCCCAGAGCACTTTGTTAGGAATAATTCTAAGTTTCTCAGTAAAAGGGCAAGGCAGTGGGAGCTAGGAAAGTGGGTTTTAGGCTTGGCCCTTTTAGCTGCTATAGAAATTGAACATCTTTAGTTAGTTTTTTTGTTTTGTTTTTAGAATAATATATACATATATTATATATAAGATATAAAAATATATAAAATTTTATCTACTTAGATTCTTACTATGTACCCCTGGCTGGCCTGGAACTCACTATGTAGACCAGGCTGGCTTCAGACTCCCATGATGATCAAACCGAGAGCCAGGAGTATTTTCCACTGTGCCACACTTCACTGAAGCTGACTGTCAGAAATTAGATTTGGAGAAGAGAGACCCTCATTTCTGCCATTCGCTAGGGGGACAGTGACATAGACCTGGTACTTTCCTTTTCTTGGTAATTACTATAGTTCGCTTGCTGCAGATGTGTGGGAAGGTTCTATATTTGCAGGCCCTCTGGGCAAGGCTCACTCTCTGTGGTTTTACTTTTCTCTGGAGTAGCACATGCCAGTTCTAACCCTAAATTACCTTTCTCCAACTCCCCCCAAATTAAAATAAAAAAGAAACATATATGTGTATATGTATATATATGTGTGTGTGTGCCTTTCTTTTAAACAAAACTTCTGTTTGTGTTATGAGTTTCTTGCGTTGGTGGTACCTAAACTTATGGGGCTGTGTATGTAATATGCTTTTATTTCTTTTGATGGTCCCTTAGGACACTCATTCCCAGATCTGAGACTTGAATGCATTAAATGGACCAGGACTTTAAAGGACATTTGTAATGGGGATTTGATACTAGTGAGGTAGGGCTTCAAAGCAGTCTGAAATAGATGTTTTAAGGTCTGCTTTACCACATATGAAGGTCCCTCAAGTCATCATAACAATTAATAGCAATACCAGCTAGCAGGGCGGGGTAGCTATCAGCCAGAGACACACACTGCTGGCATTCTATCAGACTGGCTAAATATTATTTTCCCAGGAACTAGAGTTCTAAGGGAGGGACCAGAACAGGAGCTTGAGCCTTGCTTACCTACTCAACTGCCACAACCTCTAGCGTGAGATTCCGTTCAGACAAGCTCTTGATAAAAGCCTGTGTGGGGAAATAGCGGGTAAAGAACTTTAGCGTTTGGGTATCTGTGTTGTGGGTTTGTTCTTGGTCACTTCTAAAGAGAAACTTAAAGAAAAAAACAACCTGTTACAATCTGAAAATGGCGGGAAGCCAGCGCTTGGTATCTTGGTTGTTTTCTTCTCAGTGATAACGCCCTCCTTTCTGAACATGCTCTTCTCCATTTGGCTTGAAAATCAGACCATTCGGAAGCCACAGGCATCACACACAGAAGGCCTAGGTTGCTATTGCCTTTCACATGGCCTCTGCTCCCCACCCTTTCCAGAGAGGCAGAGCCTCAGGGACTTGGGACTTGGGTTTGCTCTTTCCCTTGTTCTCTGCCCCCTATTAATTGCCATGTGTATACTATTGCCGCAGGGGCATCCAGACAGGTCTACGTGGTCAAAGGTCCTGGGAGTTCATTTCTTCTTCAGAGTTGAAGGTCAAACACACTAGAGCCTGGAGTTGGCCTGGTGTATGGGAAAGACACAGGAAGAGGGTAGAACCATGGAGTGCCAATGAGCTGACAGGATAGGAGATTGTGTGTGGGAGGGGTGCAGGGAGAAGGGAAGTGAACACGGGCTATGTTCACTTGCCTCTATATGTACATATTTATGTAGATGCTATATTTTATCCCCTCCACCTCCCCCATTATGAGAACAGTATGACTTCAGTAGCAATGAGGCAACTACAAACCAAACAGTCTGGCTTATAACTGAATTTATTTGTCAGGATAAAGTCATATTCTATTCTCTGATCTTGAGGAAAGTGCTTGGGTTAAGGACTTTTTCATATGGACTAGATTTCGAAGGATCAAACGCAAGCCAGGATGGTCCCCTGAGAACTATGGCTCCTTCCCCACAGCCTCTCTCTCGACAATATCGGGATCAGAATCTCTGTTATTCCTCTGTGGATGTTTTTTCTCTGCCCTTCTCTTTTGCAATGCCTTTTTCATGTTGATTCTGTTGCCTCTGTAAACAGCCCATAGTAGTTGGCCAGTTGTTAGGAAGGTGAACCAAGCTTGTTTCTTTTCACCCTAATCCTGAAGCATGACTACATGTGGATATAAAACTTCTGGAGGGTAGGAGCTGAACAGAGTTCTAAGCTAGAAGGATCATGGTGTGTGCAGGGCGGGGTGAGAAGAGGTGTGGTATTGAGAGCAGCCCTCAGTGCCAGCTGTTCTGAGAGATAGAGAACAGGGAGGGGGTGGCCTTTAAGTTCTGGACTAGAGAGTCTCACAGGGGGAACTCTGATCCAAGGATGGGGCGATGTTCTTGGGTCTCTTTCAGAGACAAGGATATTGTGACAGGGGGTTTAGCCTGAGTCCCAGAGATGACCCTGTGTTCTCCTCATGTTTCTCCATCTGTATCTGTGGTGATCCCCTGGTTATTGACAGAGATAAAGTGATGCTCATCCAGGGATCTAAACAGATGTGCTGTACCTTCCTGCGTGCCGGGGACTGCTACCACGACTGCTGTTTTGTAGGCATAAACAGCTGGATAAAAACAAGCAGAAGGGCTTCCGACTCAAGTTCTAGAGAGTCCTAATGTCCTAAGATATTAATAGGCGGGCCACAAAGTGTCCAGTTGTCAAGTGGGAAGTAGGGCTGGGGACAGAGCTGTGTCTTCATCACAAGACTTCTCAGGACAGTCAGAGGGAATGATCAACAGTGTTCCTGGTGTTCCAGGAATATAGTTAGTCACACATGTCAAGGACCTGCATTCCAGAGATGGGAGCTGGAGATGATATTTTTGGATAGTGTGTATGGCTCTAAGGTTCAGTGTTGAGGACCTCAGTGTGGGTCCATCATCGAAGGTCTGAAAAATGACTGTGGTCCTTTAAGGTGACCTGGGCTAGAACTCTTGAAGGAAGTAAAGATCATAGCAGTTGTTCATGAGGTTCTGCTGGGTGTGTTTGGAGAAGTGGGCTAGGTGGGTATAGAGGCCAAGAGGGCCCTGGGTCCTTCTGGTCAGAAGGCAAAGAACATGGTCAGACAAGACCACCTGAGGAGGTGTGGCAGCCTTTTAGGGATAGGCCCAGTTCTCATGGGACTATGAGAAACTTCTTTCAGAGACCTGTTTTTTTTTATTCTGAGCACGTTAAAAAATAGTTTAGACAAAAGCAAGATGTGTTGCTTCTCCCCGAACTAGAGAAAAGTGGTTTGAAGGACAGGAGCCTCTGGGGCGAGCAGGGACCTGGCCAGGCCCTTATTATCCGGCTGCTCACCTGAAGGGCCTTCCCAGAGCTCCTGCTGCCACTGAGTGGCTTGACTTTCCGTTTCTAACCAGAAAGCAGCTTCCTCCCTTGCCGCCACCTCTGGGGCCACATCCTGCTTCTGTTAACCTCCTGTGTCTCTGAGACTCCACTACCTCCTCAGAGCAGGGCTGACTTCCTCCTCTTCGTCAGGATTTAGGATCTCAGAACTGGGAGGGACTGGAAAGATTGTCCAATCTACCTTTCCATCTTACTGATGGGTAAACTGAGGACCAGAATATGATCTTTTTAAGCACCCTTGAGCAGGCAGTAGCTAAGCCGCTCCTGGCCCTGGTGCAGTCTGGCCTGGCTGGGACTTTGCCTGCTGCTGCTTTGACATTTGGGGCATAAGAATAGAAGGAACTGTGAAGTCCCTTGATTGTGACAGATGAACAGCCAGGAACAAAAACAACCTTTGTTCTTGACTTCAGTGTGTCGGGGACAAGAGTAGGTAACTGTGTTCAGGATTCAGGAGCAGGGAGGGAAATTATTAGACGTGGGGCCCAACATTGTGATATGTTTGAAAGGTGTTTAGAAGGAAGAGAACACCTTTCATAAGAAATGATATTGCATTTTGAGTGTTTACATTTTTATTTATTTATTTATTTTTATTTTTTGGTTTTTCGAGACAGGGTTTCTCTGTGGCTTTGGAGCCTGCGCTGGAACTAGCTCTTGTAGACCAGGCTGGTCTTGAACTCACAGAGATCCGCCTGCCTCTGCCTCCCGAGTGCTGGGATTAAAGGCGTGCGCCACCACCGCCCGGCGAGTATGGGTGTTTTGCCTGTCTGTATGTCTGTGTACCACTTGTGTGCCTAGTGCCCAAGGAGGCCAGAAAAGGGCATTCGATCCCTAGAACTGTAGTTACAGATTGTTGTAAGCTGCTAAGTGGGTGCTGGGAATCGAACCCATGTCCTCTGGCAAAAGCAGCTAGTTCTTAACTGATGAGCCATCTCTTTACTGCCTGTCCACCCCAACTGTTCCCCTCCTTTTTTTTTTTTTTCTCTTTTGAAGACAGAGTCTCATGTATTTTGCTCAGTACGTAGCTAAGGATGACCTTGAATTTCTGATCCTCTTGTTTCTACCTCCAGAGTGCTGGGATCACTGGTGTGCCACTGATACAGTGCCAGGGTCTTGGTGAGGTTCGATTTCTCTGCCAGTTAAATAATTAAAAGTCAGGAAAAATTTTTGAGTGCAGCAGGAGTAGCAGAGAAATCTCAAATGTTGCACACAGGAGCATGCAGATCTAGCTGAAACCATGCTGATTATTGGGGGTGAGGGCACACACATGAAGCAGACACACAGAGAAAAAGACCCTCTGTCAGAGGCTGAAAAGATCTAGTCTTTTGGGGGAGGATGCTGGGTTGGATTTTTGTTGTTTGTTTGTTTAAGGCTGTAGAGTTTTCCTCCTGTACTTTAGGGTTGGTCAGTTTGAAGAAAGACAGGATGGTTGATGGATCCACAGCAGTCCTATTCTTGATCCAGGCTTGAATTTGTTTGGCCAGTCCATCAGTGGGCGACCTGCTGGTGGGAGACAGAAGCCTACCAGGCCTTTGTTTTAAGCCTCCAGGGTTGTGTCTCAAGTCAGGAGGCTGAGGAAGTTTACCGCCGTCTGCCTACCAGGGAGTGTGTCCGTCCAACTCCTGGTCTTTTACTAGGTGCTGGGATTGAACACAGAGCTTCAGGCCGTCTGGATAAGCACCCTTCCAACGAAGCTGCATCATATTACAGCTCTCATCCCATCAGCCAGGACTTGGCTTGATAGCTGGCCAGTCAACTCCTGCGGAGCAGATATCTGGTCCTATTAACACATCACACGGTTCTAGGTCATCAGTGCACTTGCCTGGATACACACAATCACACATACATATACACTCTGCCCTGCTTTAGATCATTTCTAGATTGGAAAAAGGTCTGTTTTCTTTCATGTAGGTTCTTTGAACTACTGGGTACCGTAGACCTAGACTGGCAAGTGTTTAGCGGGCACACCTCCTAATGAATATGCTTCCTTCCTTAAAGGTGCAGACTCGCTGTACAGGGACAGCTTCAGCTTCAGCGATGAGAAACTGAATTCTCCCACGGACTCCACTCCAGCTCTGCTGACTTCCACTGTTGCTCCTCGGAAAGGTGAGCTCACCAACTGCTTTTATCCCCGCCCCGCCCCATTTTGTTTATCCTCAACCCGCTTTCACAGCGTACAAAGCAAGGAGATAAGACAAATGGTTTTTGGGTGGCAGAGTGCATTGTTTCTTGGGATTTGGGCCATGGGTAGGTTCTGTCTTGTGTCAGAGGGAAGTGCTTCTCATTTCCCTCCTGAACTAGCTTGGTTTCATAAGAACTCAACAGTTCGGCTTTGCAGCAATGAGAAGATTCTTTTTTTTTTCTTCTTTCTTTTTTGATTTCTTGATTTTTTCTTTCTTCCTTTCTTGATCTTTCTTTCTTTCTTCCTTTCTTGATCTTTCTTTCTTTCTATCTTTCTTTCTTTCTTAAATTTCATTAATTGTTTACACTAGTGCTTTTGGGTGACCAGTTTAGCAGCTGTCATTCTGGTTTAGCAGCTGTCTTTTTGAGACAAGAATGATCTAACCTGGGGCCATTGAGATGGCTCAGTGGGTAAGCGTGCTTGCTGCCAAGCCCGACAAGCTGAGTTTGATCTCTGGAACTGCTTGGTGGATGTCCTCTGACCGCCACATGGGCACATGTATTCATACAGACATACATACAGATATACACACACACCAAATGAATGAATGAATGTTTTTAATAAAATAAAATGGACATGTCTCAAAACAGCAGCTCCACCCTGTCTCTGCTTCAGTATGAATAGACTGAAGAGGGTTGGTTTAAAGGGACTTAAATTAGCTCTTAGTTTTTGGTCTCACCAGTTAGAGAGCTGAATGTTCTGTTATATTGGAGAGGCGCCCTTTTGAGAACCAAAGATGCCTCCCCCCTCCAAGGAAAATTGAACTTGCTGAAAAGGGTGCAAAATGCAATAAAAATGAAACCAACTTGAAAAGAAATATGCCGATCCCCTCACTTGTCTCCGCCTGGCATTCAAACAGAACTTCCCCCTTTCTTGAAAGAGGGATATTTTTAAGTTCCCTTCTCAACACCAATGTTAGCAGCCTCAGGGGATTCGACTGTGGTCCAGCCTCCAATCTGTAATGGATCTGTGGACTCCAGGGATAGAGCAGTCTAGAGAATGGCTTAAACAGTGCCCAGCTCTGCTACCTAATCCTCCAGAGGTGGGAATTACAGCAGGGAAAAAAAAGCCACCGCGGCGAGTGGACTTGAAAGTTAAGAACAATGAACCGTTTGTACCCTGCAAAGGAAAATCTTCAACAATGCATTGCAAGGAAGGAAGGCATGAGTGACAAACCATGCCGAAGAAAGTAAACTGCATTAGGAAAGCATCTGCCTCTGGCTGCAGAGACAGCAACGTCCAGATGAAAGCTCTGTGCAACTCTGGGATGGGCCGTCGTGTTCCCTGTTCCACTTGACATGAACTAGTAGTGCTATTAGTCTCATGGCATGCTGGAGGGCCACTGTATCGCCCTCCAGCAGCAGTGCCAGCAACTAATCTGCCTTCCTCCCCCTTACTGTCTCCCAGAGTCTTAAGACACCAAAGAGATCCATCTCCCAGGTTAGGAAGGTGGTAGGATGGTAGCTGAGGGTGGCAGTGAACTACAGGACAAACACTGAGGCTGTCCTCCAGGTCAGCTGCTGAGCCACAAGCAAACAAGGAGGAGACACTAAGGACTGATACAGAGCATGTTCCCATGTCTCTGAAGATGACAGGTTTCCATAATCTGGAAACTGTAATCCTCCATCAACTGTGCTTGAGAGGGAAACCAAACTCTTTTTTTTTTTTTTAATTTTGCAGCCAAATTAGGCGACACGAAAGAGCTCGAAGACTTCATCGCTGATCTTGACAGGACATTAGCAAGTGAGTACATGCGTGGTGTTTGAAACATCGCAGGGAACACTGAGCCACACCTTTGGTAATGTGCTGTGATCTTTCCCAGCCTGCCTGGGGGTGTGAGGTTACATCATAAGCTGCTCTAGGTGGAGAAACAGGACCACAGTGGCTCAGAAAGCGGTTTGGAGGATAAGCTTGCCGGAGAGTGGTCAGAGTTGCTTTCCCAACTGTGCAAACAGTTCATCAGCAGACAATGGCATGTTGTTTAGAAAATGGAGAGAGTTTTGCTGTGGCCACGGCTTGCCGGTTCTGAGAGAAGGAACGAGCCGATGGGTCACACACACATTCCTCCAGCAAGCCAGAGGGGTCTGTCCACTTCATAATACTCCAGGTTTGATGCAGGAGCCTAGTGAGACTTTTGTGATGATCAAGTGCCAAAGAGAAGTGGTCTGGGATACCCGTGCCAACTCGCCAGCCACCCAGATTCAGTATGCAGATATGTGCTTCTAATTTGGGATTACACTGTTGGTTACCCATTTCGTGTGACCCCAAATGAAGACACCGGGTCAAAATTGCAACACGTGTGGGGTGGGGGTGGGGGGTGTTAGAGGAAAGAACTGTCACACTCTATCTGGGTGCTCGTCTTCAAAAGGACAAGATTGCAGCAGTCAGGAGGCTCGGTCCCAGCTTGCAGGGTTGCTGGCCTCAGCATCTCTCCTCATGAGGGACTCTGAGAATTTTTTGTTCTTGCTTCTGAATTACTTAGTGAAAGGGATCATTTTTCTGTAAGAAGTATTCTATGTTTTTACTCTGCCAGATAGGTTAAATTCTAAAAATTTAGATTCAAAAATTAATTTAAATTCTACTTAAAACAGCCAGGGTTTTAACACTCCGCCACTCTGTATTTGCTTGATGCCCCCTTTCTCTCCTGTGTTGCACCACCTGACATCAGAAGACCTAGGCCTGTTTTGACAGAGATTATTCTAACTGCAACACAATTTGTATTAGGCCCATGCTGCAAGTCTGTCTACTTTATGCAGCTGGCCTCCTAGCCGTTCCAGTTAGTCAGACATACATTGCATGGGAAACCTGCCATTAACGTTGCTTTTGATGCCTGTCTGAGACCATGTGATGTGGTTAAGCAGGGGGATTGTGAGCATCTGGCAGGGTTAACTTACCCTTTATCTTCTTTTCAGGCATGTGAAGCAAGGAGTCCAGGGTCCTTAGGCTACAAGAGTGAGACTCCCGAAGGCTCCAGGCACCTGGCAAAATCAGCTACCAGAACCGGCTGCAGGAGGGGACGGAGCTAAGGCTCACAGGCCATCAGGCTGTTCTTGACTGACCCTAACATCTCTGGGCATCTCCGACAGTGAAACCGACTCTGTTTGCCTGCCTGTAGCATGTTTCAACAGATGATCTTTCTAATGTAGTTTACTCCTTAAACATAACTCTTCTATAATTTAAAATGCGTTTATGGAAATATTTGTAATTACTTATATATAGTTGGAGACAATAATAAGCTTTTCCCATTATAATATATTTTTGTATACAAATAAAGTTTAAGCTGGAATCTGTACTTTGAGAAATGTCTTATTGCTGATATAATTCCCGTTCAGTAGTTTTCTAGCAGGAATGGCAGACCCCTGGATTCCTTGTGAGAATTACCAAGTGTTGTGGCTATACTCACTTGAGCGTGGCCAGCTTCCTGAAGCGTCCCCTGCCTCAAATCTTTACATTCTCAAAACCTTTTCTTTGTGGGGTTGGAGAGATGCCACAATGGTTAAGAGCAATAGCTGCTCTTCTAGAGGAGTTGGCTTCAATGCCCAGCACCCACATGACACCCACATGTCAGAAACTCCAGTGCCAGGGGATCTGAGGCCCTCTTCTGGCCTCCCCTGGCACTGCATGCACATGATGGCAAACATACATTCAGGCAAACATTCATACATATAAATGAAAAATAAAATAAAATTTAATTTTTTTTAAAAAATTTACCCCCTTAGCGCTGGAGAGATAGTTAAAGCACTGGTTGCTTTTCTAGAGGACCCAGGTTCAATTCCCATTACCCATAATGTTGCTTACAGCTATCTGTAACTCTAGTTCCAGGGGACCTAATGCCTCTGGCTTCCTCAGGCACCAACACACACCTGGTGCCCAGACATACATGCAGGAAAAGCACTTGAACATATAAAAATAAGTTAATCTTGCTGGGCAGTGGTGGCGCACGCCTTTAATCCCAGCACTCGATAGGCAGAGGCAGGCGGATCTCTGTGAGTTCGAGGCCAACCTGGTCTATAGAGCAAGTTCTAGGACAGGCTTCAAAGCTGCAGAGAAACTCTGTCTCGAAAAAA
>JAQHUG010000142.1:4305411-4321267 GCA_028555095.1 Dicrostonyx torquatus
TAGTGGTTTAGAGCACTTGCTATTCTTGCAGAGGACTTGAGTTCAGTTCCCAGTGCCTATAACTCCAGATCCAGGATGTCCAAATCCTCTTCTGCCCTTTGTGGTCTCTCACTGTGTGTTATCCAATCACCTCCCCCACATAGAAAAAAAAAAAACCCTAGATCTCCAAAATATCTCGATAGCCAAATAATGTGAACAAAATCAAATCTGGATGTTAAACTATGGTAAGAAAACGTGACCTCCTTTTGATGTTGGGTTAGGCAAAGATTTCTTGGGTACATTATTGACAATAAGATCTGTAACATTTTAAAATGATATCAGCTTTATTGATAAGGATACACAGCTGGCCACAGCCCACAGGTGTTATGTCGGTCTCTTTGATTTAGTCATCTCAACTGGGTGGAAAAGGATGTTGCAGATATCTTGGTAACGCCCTTTGAAGTTCTGGATTTTGCCGACGTCCAACTTACCTTTTATTGATTTTTGTACTCTTGTTCTAAGAAATGGCTATCTAACCCAAAGTCATAAAGATTTACACCTATTTTTCTAAGAGTTTTATAGTTTTATCTTTTTCATTTAAGTCTTTGGTCTCCCTTTAGTTTAGTTGTTTTGCGTTGGGGATGGGAAGTTCTTTATCTTGGTTCTGTGGTGGGCTATCAAAGTGTAAACCCAAGCATGTACAGTTTATTATATGACAATTACACTTCAAAATTAGTTCAAAAGTGATTTTCTCAAACGACGTAAATAAATGCTATATATTTATGATGGAGACTTTAGAAAAAGGTATATAGATTTTGTTTTTTATTTCAATATTTGTCAGTTTTGTGCTGCTGTTGGTGTTAAGTCTTGGGATGGGATTGGGTTCAGTTCGTAGAGTGCTTACCTAATGTACACAGGCCCTGGGTTCAATTCCCCGCACCTTCAAAAGGGAAAAAGTTAATACTGGTCAAGAATATTAGTGTTCTAAACATTAAAAACAACGAGCATTTTAAAAACATGAACATTTATTTCACTACTTAAAATGTAGAAGCCCATTACAATAACGAAAACATAAACATCAATTCAATCCCATATAAGAAAGGTCTTAGATTAGAAGGGTTCAAGTCTTTCTTGAGAAAAAAAGAATTACTTTCCTAGATCATTTCTGTGCTATTTACCTTTATTCTTCCTTCCCTCCTTCCTTCCTTCCTTCTTTTCTTTTAGATGGAGTCTCACTACGTAGCTCTGGTTGTACTAGAACTAGCTATATACAACCAAGCTGGCCTCAGACTGAGAGAGTTGCCTATCTCTGTCACGTGCTGGGATTAAGGGCATGCACACACTACTGCTGCATTTTTTTCATTTATTTTTTACAGTGTGCATATATCATCTTTTAATAAGACACAGTGATTGTTATTGAAATATACTTCACCTTGCTCCTGTCTGTCTCTGAGGTATCACTGAAGCCTCTTTTGTTCTTTCCTGGCCTTCCTGGGGTTAACCCTGATTGGTAGCAGTGACATCAGAATAGACCTGCCTCAGGAATGAAGACACTCTCCCCAACCCCCAACTCTCCAGCAGGCAAGCGTACTGGGTCTTTCCAGGCCCACTGAGCTGAGCAGCTGGAGCCTGCCTGACATTATTACTTGCTGGGGAGGCAGAGGGAAAGTTAGAACACCAGGAATAAGAAGCTCCCTTCAAACCCCACCCTTATCTAAGAAGGCTGGGAGGTGGGCACCTACCCTTGGCCTCTTCCACTCCCAGGTTGCTCTGGTGCCCCCACATAAGCAGCTCAGTCTGGGCCAGGACAAACCTTTTTTGTTTTGAGACAAGGTTTCTTTATGTAATACTGGCTACCCCATAACTTCTCTGTAAATTAGGCTGGCCTTGAACTCACAGAGATCCACCTGCCTCTGCCTCCCAAGTGCAGGGATCAAAGGCATGCACCCCTACACCTGGCTACTTTGACTTTAAAAGTCTCCAGGTATTGGGCAGTGGTGGTGCACACCTTTAATCCCAGCACTCGGGAGACAGAAGCAGACGGATCTCTGTGAGTTCGAGGCCAGCCTGGTCTACAAGAGTGAATTCCAGGACAACCAGGGCTACACAGAGAAACCCTGTCTCAAAAACCAAAAAAGGCTCCTGGGGAAGCTACTGGTTACTGGCTGTGGAGAGGATATGGTGGTGAGGACAGCCGCGAAGATCCTGAAGGGGAGAACGCTTCTTGTTTTCCTCTAAAGCATTGTTCTAAGTCCCTTCTAAGCTAATACACCGAGAAGCATCTTGGGAGATGAAGGGTTTGATTGGTCCCAGCAGCACATCCCTGTGTCACCTGCTTGTCTTTCTTCCCCCTTTGTCAAAATGGCTTTCCCTGGCACAGATGGAAAAGAGGCTGAAGGCAGTGTGATAGCTGAGAGAAGACATCCAGCGGAGGGGACAGTGTATACCAGGGGGACAACGAGGCAGCGGAGGCCCTGAAGACCAGCAGCGAGCAAGAGCACCACAGTCCCTGCTCTCACAGAGTTCAAGTTCTAGTGGAGACAGGTCAGAGGACAAGCAAGACAATAGTAATAATAATAACAATGATAATTCCAGTACTATGGGGAGAGCTCAAACAGGACAAGGTGACAAAGAGGAAAGAATGACAATAAATGACGATCATGGCTTGGGTAGGAAGGGTCTTCCAAGGAGCTCATGTCTTTAAGTTGGGTCCCTAGCAAGTAGATGCAATCCTTGAGAAGTGATTGGATCAGGGGGTTGAGACTTCATGGATGTATTAACACACTGATGGGTTCCTAACTCGATGGCATAATTGAGAGGTGATGGGGTGGGCAGGTTCCTGGGTGTGCTTTTGAACTGCCTCTTCCTGTAGCCCCTCCCTGGCCTACTCTCTGAAGAGTCACCTTTGCCTCACACTCATGCTGCTGGGACATTTCGCCTGTCTTAGGCCCAAAGCAGTGCAGCAGCCAACCTTGGGCCCAAACCTAAAACTAGAGCCAAAATTAAGTTTTCCTACTTTCAAGGTGTTTTCCCAGGGGTCTGTAATGGCGGCCAGCTACTAACAGAATCACTGGGTGAACAGTTGAGGTGGAGGATTAGATTCAGCAGGCATCTAATGAACTAAGGCGGGCTCCAGTGGCTGCTGAGGAAGCGAGAGGCTCTCTCCTTTGGGGACACGGCCCATGGTAAGTGGCCCATGCTGCAGTGGAGGGCCACATAGCCATAACGCATAAGGGCAGAACTGATTGAACGTGTGTTTATTAATAAAAATAATAGAAAGAGAACTTGAAGTTGAGAGGGAGATGGGGTGGAGGGCACTAGGGGGAGTTGGAGGGAGGTAACGACATGTGGATATGATCAATATGATTGTATAAATGTATGGAGCATTCAAAGACCAAAAAACACTGTTTAGAAAGATAAGCCCTCAAAAAAAAAAAAAAAAAAAAGAGCAAGCAAAGTTGTAAAAAACCAAAAACACCAAAAAGAAAAAAAGAACAAGTAAAAAGACAAGCCCTAAGCACCTGCCTGTCAAACCCTGCATCCGGGGCACTCTTGTCTTTGTAGATGCTGAGAGATGGCAGCTTTACAATCCTTTCCTCCAGACAGCTTTAAACGGTTGTAGATGGAAGAGCCAGCTCAGAGCTGTGCAGCCCCAGGGTTTGCTACTTAGAAAAATAAAGGAGTTGTTTAAAAACTAGTCTGGACTCTTCATTGTGTATTTGTTTAACATTAACTGCGACACTAGCCACACTCGAGGAGAGGTCCTTCAAGAACAAAGACTCATAATGTTTCAGTTGGGAAATTTCCTCATCTTGAAACTTGGGCTTTTATTGAAATGCTTATCCTTTAGGGATGGGCTGTGAACAGACAGCAGAAATATCGCCACGTGAATGCTATTCAAAGTAAATATCAGGGCCTTCGCATGGGACCTCGCTTTTCCAAGTAAGCATGTGGAACATAAAAAGGACACCAGAAATTTATGAGACTAGTGCCAGACTCTTAGCCTGACCTGTTAGATTGTGCAGAGTCACCCTGTGTCCCATGCACAAGCACTAGAAACTTGAAAATCTGCAGGATAATATTCTGACATAATGTGTGTGTGTGTGTGTGTGTATCTGAGTTCATGCACGTGGAGGCCATGTGTATTTGTGTATATCTGATATTTATGCATCAGAACACAATCTCCAGTCTAGTTCCTCAGATACTATGTGCCTTGGTTTTGCAGACAAGGTCTCTCATTTGCCTTGTGCTCACCAATTCAACTAGACAGGCTGACCAGCAAGTCCCAGGACTCCAACTGTCCCTACTTCCCCAGCACTGGGATTATAGGTGCATACCATCATGTGGATTTTAAAAATGTGGGTTCTTTTTTTTTTTTAAAGATTTATTTATTTATTTAATTATTTATTTATACATGCAGTATCCTGCCTGTAGGCCAGAAGAGGGCGCCAGAAACTCATTACAGATGGTTGTGAGCCACCATGTGGTTGCTGGGAATTGAACTCAGGACCTCTGGAAGAGCAGTCAGTGCTCTTAACCTCTGAGCCATCTCTCTGCCCTAAAATGTGGGTTCTGAGACTGAATTTAGGTCCTGACACTTGGAAGGCAAGCTATCTCCCTAATGTTGATAACTCACTTTAAAAAGGTTTCTGCTTCCTTATTTATATGCTTGGGCATCTCCCTCCCTCTCTCTCTCTCTCTCTCTCTGAGTGTGTGTGTGTGTGTGTGTGTGTGTGTGTGTGTGTGTGTGCATTTGAGTCTGAATGCACACAGAGGCCCTAAGAGGGTGTCAGTTAGGTCCCCTGGCACTGAAGTTACTGGTTATTATGAGTCATTTGATGTGGTTGCTGGTAACTGAACTCAGGTCCTCTGCAAGAGAAGCAAATACTCTTACCTGCTGAGCCAACTCTTCAGCCAATCCCCATAACCCACTCTTAATAGTGGGGTCACTTGAAAGAGAGTGGAAAGCAGAGAAAGTGGGCTTTTATACTGAACACCTGTTACTGGGACAATCTCTAGGGGCTCCGTGCATGGAGGAGGCCTGGGTGTCAGGTGAGTATTGAGTTTTCTACTTCTTACTTCCCTCTGGGCCTGAAACAGGCGCTTTTATTGCTGTTGTCACCAACATACCCAAGGGAAGCAACTTAAGGGAGGAAAGATTGACTTGACTTGCGGTTTCAGAGGGTTGACTCTATGGTCACTTAGTTTAAGTGCTTGGGCAGGACATCATGGCTGTGGATGTGTGTGCTGGAAGAGAGTGCTTACCTCATAGGCCATCTGGAACCTGGGAGAAGGCAAAGCTGTAGAATATTATTTTAAGGTGTGTTACTTTTGTTTATGCTGTGGAACATTTGTGTGATGATGTAAAGATGGGTTGCTTTTGTTTATGTTGCATTTACTTAACTCTGCAAAGCTGTGATTCTTTGCCTGTCTAAAACACCTGACATGCTAATAAAGAGCTGAAGGACCAATAGCGAGGCAGGAGAGAGGATAGGCGGGGCTGGCAGTCAGAGAGGATAAATAGAAGGGGAAATCTGGGAGGAGAAAGAAGGAGAAGATAGAACAAGGAGAGGAGGACATCAGGGGCCAGCCACCCAGCTACCCAGCAAGTCACGGAGAAAGAAGAAAAGCTATACAGAAATAGAAAAGGTAAAACCCAGAGGCAAAAGGTAGATGGGAGAATTAGTTAAAAAAACAAAACAAAACCAAAAAACCTGGCTAGAAACAAGCCAAGGTAAGGCCAAGAATTCATAAGAAAGAGTAAGCCTCCTTGTGTGGTTTATTTGGGAGCTGGGAGGCAGGCCCCCCAAAAGAGTAAAACAACCAACAACATTTTGGCATCCCACCGTGGGGCTAGAGTAAAAGAATATCCAACTACACAAAACAGCAAGCAGCTAGCGATAATATACCTGCATTGTTCGGTCTGCTTCCTCTAGCTAGGCTCTGCCTTGTAAAGCTCCCACAACTTCCTCAAATCCGAAGAATCTTCCCCAGTATCTGGGTACCAACCAATCAAAAAGGAGCGTGTGTGTACAGGGGGGCTTTCACATCCAACCCATAACAGGATCCACCCCAGGAATCTCTGTTCCTCCATCCTTAATGTGGCGGCTTCTTCCCTCCTTCCTGTTATGCTATGCCTGGTCATCTCCTGCTATGGGAGACTGCAGCCAACTACAGTGGGGGAAGTGTCCGAAAGGCGGGCAGTGTTAAGACATTTTGGGTAGAGCAAATCTGCCCACAGGAGAGGGAACAGAAAGGACAAAGCTGTCTACAGGCAAAGCCATGCAGCTCCTGTGAGATCCAGCTGATGGAATGGTGAAAATGGTGACTATACAAACATCAAGGCGGAAGAGCACTTCCTCGGGAAGCAGGCCAGGCCATCGGGGGTGGGAAGTGGACAATGATGACTGAACCGCATCCTCGCTAGATGATTGCTGAGTGATCTTGGGCAAGGATGATGTCTCTCAGTGTCTTTGTCCTCATCTGTCAAAAACAATCAACCTTCCGTGCTCCCCCATGACAGGGATTATGCTTGAAGTGAGGGAATTTGCATGATAGGAATTGTGCTTTCAGGCAGGTTGTTAGTGTAACATGATGAAGATCCACTTCTCAATGGACATGGTGCTGTGTGTAGTCTGAAGAACATGCACGCACACATGCACACAGGCATGTACACGCATGCAAACAAAATAGCAGGATTAGGTCAGGTCGGGTTCTTGGTGTAGTGACTGGAACTAGTTCCTCAGATGACTTGAGTAAGAGACCTACTTTGTTAAAAGTTTTGTGGCAAAGACCTGATTCAACTCTCTCTTGGATAGCTATTGCACAAGGTCCTTGGTTTTTAGAACTTCTGTCAATCAACCTAATCACATTCATTTGGCATTATTACTCTTCCCTTTTCCAGATACTTATTAGCATCCATAGGACCTATATGAATCATAAATGTGTGTGCGCGTATGTATTGTATATGTCAGGGAGGGCAAACCTACACACACGGAGGCCAAAGGTCAATGTTGAATGTCTTTGTCAACTGATTCATTTTATTTTGAGACAGAGTCTCTCCCTGAACCCAGAGCTCATGGATTGGCCAGATTGGAGGCCAACGAACTCCTGATATCCTTTTGTCTTTACCTCCTCAGAACTGGGATTGCAGGTTCACATGCGTCCCACACTTGATTTTTATTTTTTTTTAAGCTGGGTGCTCTATCCTCAGGTTCTCATGTTTGTAAGGCTGACCAATCCATCTCCCTAACCTGGATTTTGAGTTAACTTTCCTTGAAACCCTTCTTCCTCTTATTGAGGTGGGGCTGAGCAGAGAATTGTCAGGTGACTCCAGTGACGTGGGGATAAGACAGTGTACAGTGTGATCCTGAGAGGCAGTGTCTAACTGATTTCTTCTTAAAATACATCTGTTATTGGGACTGTGGAGAGAGCTCAGTAAAGTGCTTGCTAAGCAAACAAGAGGACCTGACTTCGATTCCCAGAAGCCATAGTCATGGTGGCATGTGCTTGATAGGTGGCATCTACCAGCCCTGGGGATAGAGACAGGCAGATCCTGGAGACTCACTGGCTATGCATCCTAGACTCTTGGTGAGACCCTGTTTCAATCACCAATGTGGATGATGGTTCTGAATGACATCTAAAGCTGTTCTCTGATCTCCATAAGCAGCCACATGCATTTGAGCACAGAAGTGTACCTTCCCATGAACATGTGGACACATGCACATATCAAAAATAATAAATGAATCTATTGTTTGGAATAACTGTAGATTAACAGGAAAGTTGCAACAATATAGACTTTCTGTATACCCTTCACCCAGTTTCCCATGATGCTGGAGTACTGAACAAACAGAGCTATTTGCCAAAGATAAAAAATTATCACCCGGATGATAGCGAACTAAGTAGACTTTAATTTTCCCAGTTTCCTCACTCTGGACTCCTTCATGATCAAAGTAAACCAGCTTATACACAAGTCCAGAGACAGGTGGTTCCCCACTCAGCTGGCTAGGTGACTACTGATGTCACAGAAGACCTTGATTCTTGTCATTCTGTGTCACATTGTTTCCATCCACAATGTGAATGTCAGAGCTTCAGATGGCACACCCAGGTACATCATTGCCCATAGGCAGGCAAAGAAGCCATTTCACCCAGGTGGACTTGTTGGGTCTACGCTGCTTTGCTTGGGTTTTCTGTTCCTTGAGGTTACTGAGTCTTCCAGTTCCAGAAGACCGTGGGGAATCTGGAATCCACTGCACTATCTGGGTTCCCACCAGGTCCTGACTCATCACTGAGACCTCTGCATTAGTTTCCTATTCCAATGCACCCATTTCAGAAAAACTTAAGTGACTGAAGTCAAAACACATTTATTCTCTAACCATTTTGGAGGTCAAAATCTAAAGCTATGTGCTGGCCAGGTTTTCTAGAAGCTTCTGAAAAAATCCAATTGCTTCTTTTCAGCTGTATTTCTTTTTTCTTCTGTGGGGATCCTGTGAATGCACTGGACCCACTCAGATCATTTAGCACATTCTCTCCCATCTTTATTTTATCCTCAGAACCCCCTTGCCATGTAAAGCAGGGCATTCACAGGTGTCAGGGACTAAGAGCTGTACTGGGTAATTTTGTGGGCTACTGTTCAGTTAAAGATCTGTTTCATCAAAGGTGATCTGAGCACCCCCCTCCTGACTCCTTAGAACCTGGTGCTTTTCTGTGGTTTGTCTTCCAGGGTTCAATTTATGTGTGAGTCCCAGCCAGCCCCAACATGCTGTATTTTCCATCAACAGGCTTTGGAGGCTTGGATCTCGTGTCCTGCTCCTCCCAGGAGCGGCGGCAGAGGTCCGAGAGAGAGGGAGACCATGCCGAATGAATTATGTCAGCATTGGAGGAATTGGGGCCCTTGTGTTTTCTCAGTAGTAGGGAAGCGGAAAAAGATGTCGTTGACAGAGGTCCCAGATGGTTTAGATGGGTTTTAGCTTTTCCTCAGAAGTCCATTGCTTTGAGGACCTTCAATGACGTCAGAGCTCTAGTAAATCTGAGTAATCATGGAGCTTGGGTGTCTCAGGGAGGCTGAGCACTGGAGCTGTCCTCTAAGACCTCTGGCCTGTTTCTCATCCATCTGGTCTTTGTGTGTGTCCTGTGAGGGATTCAGGGTTGTGATATCCGTTCTCCTCAGGGTCACATGCTGCACTTGAAGGCTGGGCCAAAGGCCCTCATAGATGAAGTATGAGTGTACTTCCGGTGGCACTCCCCTGCATGCGTTGTCCCCACAATGGGGGCAAAGCAGGGGCATTTGGCTGTAAAATGAGGGGTTGAGACCAGCCTTTGAGGTCCCCTGGTTCTTGAGTAGTACAGCTTGTGGTTGGAATAGGGGAGCAGAAAAGAAGGTTTTGGAGTCAGAAACAACATCCTAGAGATTGCAATTATGACGCCTGACTCCAGCACAGGATAGAGGGAGAATGGACTATGTTGTTTTTAGACAAACCTTTCCACAACCAGCTGGGATCTGTTGCTCCCCACCACTGAGCCCCAAACAAACTCCACGTTGTTCTCACTCCCCACCTATGTAAGCCCCTGGGTGAGAAGATGGTACCACCCCACCATGATGGTACCATACCAATCTATGACTTAGTCTCGAAGAACACAGCAACCTAAATCTTCCTGTGGAACCCACCCCTTCTGAGAGGGAAAGCGGCAGCGTCGTTTTGCTGTTCCAGGTTCTGGTGGTCAGAATAGTTAGCAGCTGACAGGGGAGAAACTGAAGGAAAATAGTGAAAAAACATTTCCATGGCAGAATAAGCTGTGTGGGCGAAGACGTCAGCAACTGATATGGACACATCACCAGAGCTGGCACCCACAGCCCTGGGTATGATCCTGGCTTGTGAGCTCCCCTGCTATACTAGGACCAAGCCTCAGGTTTTGAGGCTACAAAATCTGTGCCTTTCCCTGCTTGAATGGAAGCTATGAGGCAGGTCACATGACAAGGGCACTGGAGAAGATGAGGCTCTTGACCTCAGGGGAGCGTGTGGCATTTATGTCCCTCAACCTTCAAACCGAGCAAGTCTCTTCAGCATGTAATTAGTGTGAGGAGACCTCTGGGAAGGTCAGACTCTCAGGCACAGCCGTATGTGAAGAAAACAATGCAATCTGGAGGCATAGTTGGAATGTTTGTCAGTGTCGATGGTTAGAAATTATCCTGGGCTTGTGTGTGAGTCACACTGAGTGTCTCTTAAGGGTGGCCGTGGAACAACTGAGGAGCTCCCAGGGCCACAAAGTTTGATTCATCCTGTGTCAGTCCGTGGGGACCGCAGTTTGGTCCGATTTCGGGCAGAGGACAGCAAACAGAGCACACGACTTGACCTATGGGGACGGTTCGACAGTACCTCCTTTCTCTGTCCGCTTTCCCTCAGGGCGGCAAGGAGTTAGAAAGCCACAGCCGCCTCAGAGTCCTGGGAAAGAGCAGGCACTGCCTGGAAGGACAGCTGGGCTTTCCCTGGGCCAGGATAAAGTGGGAAGCAGGCTCACACATCCACAGCGAGACATTTCAGTTCCGGCAGCTGGAGAGGCGGCCAGCTTCTGGAGATCTGCAGAAGGAAGTTGGAGGAATCAGATGTCAGAGCTCAGTGGGAGGTCATTGGGTCCCCACTGGCCACTGGCCAGGGATGCTCAATACTTCATTTCGTTGTAAGAACTGAGGCTGTGAAGGCCTAAAGGAATTCTTTTCTAGCCAAGAAAATACAAAATCGTTTTATCAGGTTCCTAACTGCAAGTAAAAGCAACTGACCACCAGCTAACGGAACAGGAGGGGTTTTATGAGCAAGACAGGGCCACTCTGTACCTGTTTGGAAGTTGCGCAGCCAGGTGGGGCACTCTAGCCCCTGACACCAAGCCCACCTGGTGAGGGCACCTTTCCTCTGTGGTAGCACCCACTGTGGGACTCCTGGACATTAGCCTTATGCTACTGTGACTGCAGCTGCCTCTCCCTGGGACAGTGTGTACAGGGCAGAGGGTGGGAGTGGGGTTAATAAGGAGCAGAGGCAATTTACTCGCCTCCCTGCCAAAGAGACTGGAGAAGTCAAGGGCTGGAAATTCTGGATTTGGGGGTTCGGAGCCAGAGTCTCACATCTGGGACACAACACCAGAAGGAGATACGATTTGATTGTCACCTACAGGTAGAGGTGACAGAAATAACAGGCCATGTGATCCTCCTTCCAATGGCCTCTGTCTTTCAGGATGAGGCACACAGTGCTGACTTGCTTAGGACTCTCCTGCCTAGGTCAGTTATGATTAAATGCACACACACTACAAAATGATTGCTGCAATCAAACTACAGCTAACACACTGACACTTGGTTGTGTGTATGTGCTCACAGACGCTCAGGGTGAGGGTACTTAGGTACCCTGGAGTCCGGGGATGTAGCTCAATGGCGGAACAGTTGCCTAGACTGCAGAAAACCTTGGGTTAGACCCCTAGTACTACCCAAAAGAGTTTAATTTTTTAAAGCTAATATCAAGTCAATAACCTTGCTGTGTGTTAGAAACTGTTTTTGATTATGATGTTTCTACTAAAACAGCTAATCCTGTTATCCTAAGAAAATTTGTAATGTACACATCAGTTTCCTAAACTTAATTGAACGTGGTAAAACTTGTATATGTGAATAATAACTATCACGTTAGGTATGTTTAAGACATGCATTAAGAAGCCAAGGGTGATGTCACATACCGTTACATCCAGCACTCCGGAGGTAGAGGCAGATGGACCTTTATGAGTTCAAGACTATCCTGGTCTACATAGAAAGTTCCAGGACAGGCAGAGCTACATAGAGAAACCGTGTCTCAGAAACAAACAAACCAAAAGCCAAAAAAATAATAATAAAAATAAAACATATTAAGACATTATTAAAATGTTTGTGTTTGTTGGTTTTTGCAAACGAGAGTCATCTGGGGAGAGGAAACCAGTTGAGGAATTACTTCCATCAGATGGTCCTATGGGCACGTCTGCGGGACATTCTCTTGATTAACAACTGATGCTGAAGGGTCCAGCCCACTGTGGGCAGTGCCAACATGGACAGGTGGTCATAGGTGGTTCAAGAAAGCAAGGTGAACAAGCCATGGGGAGGGGCCGAAAGAGAATTCTCTTGTAGTCTCTGCTCTAGTTCCCAACTCCAGGTTCCTGCCCTTGCTTCTCTAGATGGACCGTGATGTAGAAGTGCAAGCCAAATTAACCCTTTCCTCCCCTAAGATGGTTTTGGTCGTTGTTTCTCACAGTGATAAAAAGCAACCTGGGATGAAGTGGGGAGTGTATTGCTGAGATGGATCTGACCCTGTCATTTTGTCCAGAGGATTGTCTAAGCATCTGGAATTTCAGGCTGAAAGTGTCTAGAGCTTAATGAGTAGCTGTGGGAACTTGGATGACAAGAATGAGGGACAGGCAGATGGTGGAGGCCTGGCTTGTGATGTTTCCGAGGTAAGCGAGGGCCCCATTGGAGCTGTTTCTGTGATATTTGAACTGGGAATCATTGGGAGTGAAATGGATGCTTCACCGGGCCCATGGATGCTGGTCAGCTGGGACTGAAGAATCAGATGGTATTAATAAGAGGCCCCATTGCGGAGGCAAAATCTTCTGGGAAGGGTTTCCTCAGGGTCAGCACACAGGCACCGTGGTTCAGCGGTGCCCAAGGTTGTACATCAAGTTGGCAGCAGGTTTTGGCAAATAATGTGTGAAGTCTCCCATGTGGTATTGGCTTTGAAGGCATGAAGTAGTCATGAGAGCAGCCGAGGCCTGGCACTGGGCGAGGTCAGGAGAGTCCGTTGGTGAAGGTGCAACCAACCTCAGTTGCAGCGAGACCCCAGGATACTGGAGATGCAGGGATAATAGGATATCTGCCAAGGACGGCAGCAGGTGAGATTAAAGTTTAAGGCGGGAAGAGAAGCTGTGTTGCAGATGGCAGAAGGAGCTGCCCAAATGCCTTGGAGTCCAGAAGACGGTGAGTTCCAGATGTTGGACACCGAGTTATTTACACTGTTGGGCTTTGGTTTTTGCTTTGATCTGACTAACTATGCCCTGGTTCTTCCCTCTTAGAATAAGAACTTTTTGTTTTAATTGCATGGGTGCCTGTAAAATAAAAGACCAAATATTTTTAAAGAGACATTGTACTTTAAACTTTAAAATTGTGCTGCATGTTATATTGTGATGTTAATATTAACATGAACTTGGGGACAAACAAGAGAGGAGGGTTTATGGTTTAATAGTGATGTTTGTGGACAAAGGGTTGGTCAACTGCGCAGGTTACTTTCTGTCATAAGCTAGAGACTCCTGGGAGCAGGAATTGCCTCCATCAACTGGTCTGTAGGCAAGTCTGTGGCACGTTTTCTTAAACAACGATTGGTGGGAAGGGCCTCGCTCGCTGTGGGCCAGGCCTACCCTGGGCAGTTGGTTCTGAGTTGTTAAAAACAGCAAGCAATGTAGAGTGGGCCAGTGACAGCCGAAGTTCCCACTTGAGTACAGACCTGGCTTCCGCTAATAACAGGAGTGATGCGAAGCGTGAGCCGAGGAAGAGCTCTTCTCTCCCGAGTTGGTTTTGGTCATGGTGTCATAGCACAGTGAAAGAAAATGAAGGGAGTTTGTAGAAGGGGACACTGTGGTGTCTTCCCGGGCCAGCATCAGAAAACCTCAGGCCTTTGCAGACACTCAGCAAGCTTAACCTGTGTGGATGAGGTAAAAGACTTAAGTAAGTTTACTTGAGGAAGAACTGAGCCGCGTAATGGTGGTGCACACCTTCAATCCCTTTAATCCCAGCACTCGGGAGGCAGGCAGATCTCTGGTCTCCAGAGTGAGTTCCAGGACAGTTAGGGCTGTTACACAGAGAAACCTTGTTGCGAAAAACAAACAAAAACAAAACAAAAAGCACGCATGTGAAGCATATAAGACCCAGGCTTTTCTTTTCATTTCTAATTTCTCTTCCCAGTCCTTTCATGTTGAGTTCTGTGTTCTGTGTAGGTGAATGGGGGTGAAAGGTTCTGTGCTTTGTAAGCAAACACATTTGGGGGTGAGTCCAGCTGCATCACTGATCAGCAGAGTGAGTTGGCCCCCCAGAGCCTCAGTTTCTCATCTGTAACACAGGGATGACAACAGGATGAGAACATTTTGCTCACAAGATTGTGATGAGGAATTCATGAATGGCGGATATACTTGGTGTAGACATCTGTGCTGCATGGGAGACTTTTCCTTCACCTTAGAATCCCACTGATATCATAGAAAGCAGTTGAAAAGCGATAGTTTGCAACTGCGTTAGAAGAAAAGGGTCACTGACGGGCAACAGAGAGCTAGCGGGGCACCTTAAGAGGGCTCCACCCCTTCTTTTGTTTATTTCTTCAGTCTCGTTTGTTTTGAGACAAGAGTTTCTCTGCAGAGTCCTGGAACACAGATCCAACTGCTTCTGCCTCCTTCGGGGTTAAAAGTGTGTGCCCCTGTGCCCGGCTATAATCAGATTTCCTGAGGATTAGTTATCTTCATATCTCTTTACCCTGTGTTGACTCTAGAAACTCAGATTCTTTCTTTTCTGTTTTATTCAGCACGATTCCAATCCCCTGGAAACTATTCTTGCACTGCCCAGCCTTCCATCTTGCTAAATGGCATTGGTTAGCCACTTCTTAAAACACAGTCTTGTTTCCATGACAATGATCCTCTCTGGTATCCTCCACCTTCCCTGTGGCTTCCCACTCTGTCTGCTGGGCTGGTTCCTCTTCCTGTGCCTAATTCCTGGACATCACTGTTCTTCTCTTTCTCATTCTTGTTCTTTCCCTCCGTCTCCTTTAGTTCATCCACTCTCATGACCTTGCACACCTGTGTCCCGACGGCTTCTGCATTTTCCTCTCCAGTCCAGGTCTGTCCTTGGAGTTCCAGACTCACATACTCTGTTGCATTAAAAAAAAAATCATACTTATTCTCTCATTCTCTCTCTTCCTCACTGCACCCTCCTTCTCCTGGGCGAAGACAGCATATAAGCCAGGAAATGCGACCTCACCAGATACGGGATCTGTTAGCACCTTAGTCTTAGAAGTCCAAGAATTTTGAGAAGTATATGTCGACAGTTTAAGCCAGGCCCTTTCAAATGTTTTCACTGGAGAAATAGTTAATTGACCCCAGGTGTATACGGGCATATAAACTAGAGGTATAAGTAAAATGTTTACTGATAATATATTTCATAAATCCTTTGTTTAAAATTCTTTCATGGGGCTGGAGAGATGGCTCAGCGGTTAAGAGCATTGACTGCTCTTCCAGAGGACCCGGGTTCAATTCCCAGCACCCACATGGCAGCTCACAACTGTCTGAAAGGGATTTGACACCTTCACACCAATGCACATAAAAAAAGTTAAATAAACCATAAAAATATATTAAAAAATTCTTTCATATGCCTATATATTTCCTTATTAAAGATGGCAGAAAATGTGTATACTAATGAGATGGATATGCTTGTTTTACCTAGAGATTAAATCTTGGCTAAATGTTTTATACTGCAGGACATAGAGCATTGTCAACAAAGTTTTCAGGACTGACTGATATTTTGATTTTATAATCATCAGTGCTAAGAATGCCATTTTGTACAAATACATAAAATAGCAAAAATATGTTTAGGACCATTTCAGAAATTGTTGAAAATTCTGTCCTAATCCCAAGACTAAATTGAATGGGCATTTATCTATTTATTTGTTTATTTTGGTTTTCTGAGACAGGGTTTCTGTATATAACAGTCCTGGCTGTCCTGGAACTCACTCTGTAAACCAGGTTTGTCTAGAATGCACAGAGATCCACCTGTCTCTGATTCCCAAGTGCTGGGATTAAAGGCATGTGCCACCACCACCCAGTGAGTGAGTTTTTTTTT
>JAQHUG010000142.1:4347946-4368984 GCA_028555095.1 Dicrostonyx torquatus
GTTAACTCTGTAGTCCTTGTCCTCTGTGGGGACGGTGTGCACTGTTAACTCTGTAGTCCTTGTCCTCTGTGGGGACGGTGTGCACTGTTAACTCTCTAGTCCTTGCATCAGCTCATTTCAATGCTAAAAAGCTCCATAGATTACAGCTCCACAAGGAAGAAAAGGAAGGAAAGCCAAAAAAATCTATCAGACCCCTCTTTCTTGGCTACATAATCTGGTCAAGTGGCCTGAACAGAAGCACCCATGTGTTTTAACATGATTTTAATGACTTTGACAGGGTCTGGTGTTTCTTCTCTGGTGCCCCTTCTTTGTCCCCACTACTCCTGTTCAACTGAACCTCATAGCCTGTGGTCTGCTCAGGGTGCACTGCTCAGGGTGCACTGCTCAGGGTGCAGCTTCTGGTCACCACTGAGGTTTGTGGAGCTCTTGCAGTTCCCAGTTCTTCAGTGTGGCTGCAGAGACGGCTATCCAGAGACAGCCAGGGCACTTCTGGCCCCCAACCATAGAGAGCAAAGAATAAAACCTATGGCTATTTTGGAGGTGCCTCAGGAAACCTCTGTGGCAGGAGCTAGGCCACAGCCTGTGCTGTGCGGCAAGGAATGGGTCTTGGAGGCAGGAGATATGGTCTTAAACCACGCTTCCTGATCGCCCCTCCCCCTGTACATGGCAGCAACTCTGAGCATTCAAAGTCTGGAGTCATCTTCCATCGGACTTCTCTTACACATGGCACACCTACGCCATTAGCAAATGAGCCTCACTTTCAGAACACACCTAGACCCCGGGCCTGATTCATCCCCTCTGCTACCATTTTAGGCCCAAGTTACTGACATCCTGTTAACCAAATGTCTGAAGCCAACCTTGGCCTTCCAAAGCCTGTTTTTTAAAAATTATTTAATTTCTTAGAATTCTATCATTTCTTGCTTCCTTTTCCTCTTCCTCTCTCATATCTTTGTTCTCCTTCAAAGTTTTATATATATATATATATATGTGTGTGTGTGTGTGTGTGTGTGTGTATTTATATTTACATATTTGTTCCTAAACACATGAATACAACCTGCTTAGTCTGTATAATGTTACTTGTATTTATGGGCTGACCATTTGGTATTGGGTAATCAATTGAAGTGCTCTTGCCTGGGAATACTATTTCTCCAGATTTAAGATTCTTTAGTTCCTATAGTTCTTTGTGTAGGGCTGCGGACTCGTGGTCTCTGCCCCTCACCACTCTCACCCCGTCCACTTTAGCACATCTGTTACTGCTGCTCTTGTCTGGCTCACGTTCAAGCAGTCGTGTTGATGGACATTACAGTTGTCTGATGTTACTGGGAGACAGAATCTTATAGCAAAGTCCTGGATCCTCTGGCTCTTCCAGCCTTTCTCCCCCTCCTCTATAATGTGCCCTGAGTCCTAGTTGTGGGAGTTGTAGATGTATCTTATAGGACTGTGCTCTACAGTTACGCATTTTTGATTGAGTTGTAGATGTATCTGATAGGACTCTACAATTACGCATTTTGATTGGTTGTGGTTTTCTGTAATGGTTTCTGTCTGTTGTAAAAAAAAAAAGCCTCCTTGATGAGGGGTGAGGACCGCACTTACCTGTGGTTATAAGAACAAGTATTTAGGATGTAGTTAGGCATTATATTGCTTTAGTAAAGTGGTGGTTGTAGATTCTCCCCTGCGATCCATGACTTCACTAGCCCTGGGCAGTTGGTTAGGTTTCCAGTATAGGAGGCATGGTCTCCCTCTTGTAGAGTGGGTCCAAATCATGTTCTTAAGCTAGCGGCCCCAGCACTCTTTTAGAGTAGGCCACTCTTCTCAGAGCTTCTTCTCTAGATAGCTGCTAATCTAACGCTCTCTCACTGAAGCTGAAGTTTACCAATTTGGCTAGGCTGGCTGGACAGTGAACTTCATGGGACCCACCTGCTTCCATCCCCTATCCTTGCCACCCCCAGGGCACATCAAGAGCCTGGCTCCTCACGTGGGTCTGGGAAATCCCCATGCTTCTGTGGCGGGTACTTTACCGACAAAGTCATCTCCACAGCTCCATCAATCATCTTTTCAGGGGCCTCCCTGTGTACCTTATTTAAAACAATGGCCCTCAGTCCAAACCTGACCCTCTTTACTTCATTCTGGGAGCGTGTTATGACTTTATCTCTTGATCTGACCCTCTTTACTTCATTCTGGGAGTGTGTCATGACTATATCTGTTGACCTGACCCTCTTTATTTCATTCTGGGAGCGTGTCATGACTATATCTGTTGACCTACTTATTTGCTAGCTTTTGCCACTGGAATGTGTGTTCTTTAAAGAGAAAGCCAAGATAGTGCCTACAACATAGCAAATGCCTAGTAGATATTTTCTGACTTCCTAAAGCAAGGCAGTAGCAACAGAGACTCATGGGAAGTCTTCTGTCAGGACGTGTGGACCTTGAAGGCCAGGGGGTGAGCCTGGGGAGAGAATAGAAGTCATTTTCTGCAGAAGGGAGAGTGATATGGAATCAATTAGGAGGTAAAGCCAAGTTTAGTGCAGGGCATGGGTGGGACACTGGGACAAGGGTCTTGGGTGCCTTCAGGTGATGTGCACAGAAGCCCCATGTGGAAGTATATGGCAATTATTTGATCAATTCTTCCAATTGACACTCTGTAAATGAAGATTTCTATCCTACCTGATCCCACAGCCATTCAGTCCCAAAGAAATAGACAGAGCTTATAGTAATTATAAACTGTTTGGCCTATTAGCTCAGGCTTATTATTAACTAGCTCTTACAACTTTTAAATTAACCCATAACTCTTATCTATGTTTAGTCACATGGCTTGGTACCTTTCCTCAGTGCAGCATTTTCATCTTGCTTTCTCTGCATCTGAGTGGTGACTGCAGACTGAAGCCATTACTCTTCCCAGAATTCTCCTAGTTTGGTTGCCCTGCCTATACTTCCTGTCTGGCTACTGGCCAATAAGTGTTTTATTAAGCCAATATGAGTGACAAATCCTTACAGTACAAGAACATTATCCCACAGTACTTCCCCCTTTTTTCTTTTCAAAATGAGAACTCTGAATCTAATCTCCTTTGTTTAGCTTTTTTCCTGACCATTGTCAATAACAACTTGTAACTAACTCTCTAAACAGACAAACATCTATAATTCATTTTTTGGGAATGTGCATGCAGTTTTCCAGGCTACTTCCTGCTGATTGGGGGTGCTGATAATCTTATGGGAACCTAAAGAAAATTTAGGATTATGTTCAAGTCCTGTCTGGAATATTTTGTGAGGATTGATCATCTTGGCCAGCAGTCCTGAGGCTGTTCTAGATGTAGAACTCAGAGGAAACTGCAACAGAGGTGCTCTAAACATTCAACCATCTGGGCCATTTGTTCCCACTGGAGATTTTTTTGGGGTCTTCCTTGATCAAACCTTATTTTTCTTACCCAGAATGAATCCACAGACTCTCATTTCCTGTGGAAACAAAAGCAAAACCTCTTCTCCAAAGTAACATATCTTTTCACTTAAATTTTGAAGTCAAAGCATTTTCAAAGTATATATGTTAGATTAATCCAGCAGCATTTATAATCAAATGTTTTTTTAAATATAATTATTTGACTTCTTAGCAGTCAAATAATTCAAAGACAACACAATAACATACAGTATCCAGATTCTCTCGGTATATTCCATCTTTGCTTTTTCTTTAATTTTTGATTTTTTGAGACGGTTTCTCTGTGTATCTCTGGCTGTCCTGGAATTCACTCTGTAGAGCAGGCTGACCTTGAACTCACAGAGATCCACTTACCTTTGCCTCCCAAGCTCTGGGATTAAAGGAATGTCCACCATACCCAACTACTCTTTCTTTTTTAAAGGACTTTCTTTATCCTTTTTCTTTTCCCTTCCAAGGCTATGTATATTTTTAAACATGTAAACTGTTTATGTAGATGGAGGCTGCTCATTCATTTCCTGGCTGCCCAGACCCCAAAATAATTACACAGAAACAATATTAGTTGCAACATTGCTTGGCCAATCACTTGAGCATATTGCTAGCTATCTCATATCTTAACCCATTTCCAATATTTTATATTTTACTGTGAGGCTTGTGGCTTACCAGCAAGGTTTCAGCTGGTGGCTTGCATCTTTCTCCTCCAGCAGCTACATAGCACCTCTGGCTCTGCCTTCTTTCTCCCAGCATTCAGTTTAGTTTTCCCGACTAGCTCTATTCTGCCCTGTCAGAGGCCCAAGCAACTTCTTTAGTCATTAACCAATAAAAGCAACACATATACAGAAGGACTCCCCACATCAAGTTTAGAGGTTTTTTGGTGGTGTTTTTTTTTTAACTGAATCTGTCTTTACTGTATAGCTCTCTTTTTCTGAGCATGTGTGTTATTCTGTTAAGCCCCCCAACACTTCAGTCTACATAAAAGCAAAAATACAGGCAAAAAATTGGTCGATCCAATTTTCTCTAAACTTTGGAAATCAAACAAAAACTTTCAGAAATCTGGAGGGTGTTTATTAAAAACAATAACAACCAACCCATCTACATTCGGTGAGAGTTGTGAGTTTATGGTGTTTTCTGGAAATAGGCCAGCTTAGCATGGCCTGGTGGATCACAGTTCATTGAAAGACCGAGGCAAGATGATCCTAAGTTCAAGGCCCACTGGGGCTCTAGAGAAAGTTCAGGACAGCTGAGGTAGATTATGGGAGACACTGTGTCAAACTTTTTGTAAAGTTAAAACAGGCCAGGTGTTGTAGTTCATATTTTTAACCCAAGCACTTGTGAGGCAGAGGCAGGAGGATCTTTGTGAGTTCAGGATCAACCTGGTCTATACAGTGAGTTTCAGGATGGCAAGAACTATATCTTGGAAAAACAAACAAACAAACAAACAAAAGCACCAAAAACTATCAAGAGAGTAAAAATACAAGCTGGACGAAGTGTTTCACACCTGTAATACTGTGGTGGTTTAAAAGAAAATGCCCCAAAGGGAGTGGGCACTATTAGGAGATATGCCTTTGTTAGAGTTGGTGTGACCTTGTTGGAGGAAGTGTGTCACTGTGGGAATTGACTTTGAGGTCTCCTTTGCTCAAGCTATGCTCAGTGTGGTAGATGGTTTACATTCTGTTGTCTGTGGATCAAGATGTAGAACTCTCAGCTCCTTCTCCAGCAGGTCTGCATGCATGCTGCCATGTTCTGCCATGATGATAATGGACTAACCATCTAAAACTGCAAGTTACCCCAATTAAATGTTTTTCCTTCATAAGAGTTGCCGTGGTCATGCTGTCTTTTCACAGCAATAGAGACCCTAACTAAGACAAATACATCACTGATTGAGACAGGATTGCTATAAGTTCAAGGGCTACAATAACGAGTTTCAGGTCAACTTTGACTATAGTATGAGATCCTGTCTGTATCAAAAAAATATGGAAACACAATCCACAGAATGGAAGAAATATCTGTGTCATTTATAATGACCTGGTGTCAAGATTGTACATAGAATTCTTATAACTTAATGGTAGACACATAATGAATTAGATGATATAAGAAAGTATCTTAGTAGGAATTCTCCAAAGAAAAACACACGCCTGTGTCTGTGTGGCTGGGAATTAAAAGACCCAGGATTGTCTGTGTACCAAGCAAGTCATTACCACTGAGCCGTACTCTCAGCTATAAAGAGATATACAAATTGGCATTCAGCATTTGAAAAGATATTCAGTATCAATAGCCATTAGGGAAATAACAGATTAAAATGACAGTGCCGCACCACTGAGCACCCTCTAGGATGATGGTAGCAAATTAGACAGAGCGCTTGTTGACAAGAGTCAGAAACTAAAGTCCCCTGTCTCTGGTGGGAACGTAGGGTGGTACGACTCCTTTGGGAAACAGTTGGATAGTTCCTGAAAACATTAAACAGAGCCATCATCTAACCCAGAAATTCCTCTCCTACTTCTATAGCCGAGATAACTGAAAACACATGCTTACATAAACTTATACACAGACATTCTTTGTATTAGCCAAAGAGCCATCTCTGTAAGAATGGATAAACAAAAAGTGATACTTTTGAACAATTAAATGTTACTTGACCATAAAAAAGAATAATAAATACAACATGAATGATCTGAAAACATTGTGGTAGATGAAAGCAGTTTGTGTTGTATGAAATCATTTATATGAAGTGTCCAGACAGGAAAATCCTCAGACAGTAGACCTGTGGTGCCAGGGATCAGGGAGGGAGCAACAGAAAGTGATTCCTGGGCAGTATGGAGTTTCCATTGGAGATAATAAGAATATTCTGGAATTAAACAATGGTGATGTTTACATAATTTTTTGAATATATATCAAACACTGTACTGTATACTCTAAAATAATGGATGTTACGGTGTTTCAACAAATGATGTTAGGGAAACTAGTTAATACATAGGAGCTATGAATTGGATTCAGTGCCCATGAACTTAAGGACACGTGTTAAGGCTTCTAAGCCTTGCTAGGCAACACGGTCCCTGGGAACTGTCTCAGGACCTCATAGAAGAATGGCTTCTTTTGAGGGTACTTTGGGTATTTGATATCAGGGTGAGCTGGGTGTCTGATATCACAAGTGACTGACCTGGACACATGTTCATCTCAAAGTGACCCAACCACGTCTGATTCTTTCACTATGAAGATTTTGTCATAGTCTCAAGCTTATATTCTGTCTTCTTTTGGTTGAAACCATTTCCAGGTGGTTCCTGGCAGCATATGGGGTAGCCTGTGGAGCCACTAGGGGATATATGATAGATACCATTGCTTGGGCTAAACGTGGTACTCCACTTTGGCTTCTTGATTGTTATCTTATCATGGGTCTTTTTGTTTTTGTTTTTTTTTGGGACAAGGTTTCTCTGTGTGGCTTTGGTACCTGTCCTGGAACTAGCTTTGTACACCAGGCTGGACTCAAACTCACAGAGATCCACCTGCCTCTGCCTCCCAAGTGCCAGGATTGAAGGTGTGTGCCACCACTGACTGGTGATGGGTCTTACTAAGAGTCGTTGGAATATCTTTTCCCTGAAGTCTTAAAAAAGTTAGACTTTGTCCACTTCAGCTCATCTCTCCATTCACCTGTCCAGCATTTATCATCTACTTATCTATCCATTTATAAATAGTAATCCATCTATACAACCATCTATCCATCCATTCATACACACAGCAATTCACTCATCTATACATACATCCAACCACATGCCTAATTATAATCTATCCATTCATATTCCCTACATCTGCCCACATGTCTAATCATGTACTCATTTAGAATCTATTAATCCATCCATTCATATGAGCAATCATTCACCCATCTATCCATTCATATATCCACCCACATTTTCATTCATCCACCCATTAATCACCATTCTGTCCATCTCTTCTAATTCACTAGTACCTGCTATACCAGGCTCTTTGTAAAGGGAGTTAGTCAATAGTTTCACCCGGGCTTTGGGGTGTTGTAAACGGTGACTGTGCATTGGTTTCCCAGCTACCCAGACCTGAATAATCACACAGAAACTATATTAATTACAACACTGTTTGGCCAATGGTTTAAGCTAGCTCTCATATTTTAAATTAACTCATTTCCATTCATCTGTGTATCCCCACGAGGCTGTGCCCTACGGCTAAGTTCCAGCGTCCTTCGCTTTTGGCAGCTACATGGCATCTCTTTGACTCTGCCTACTCTCTCTATATCTCTGTTCAGATTTCCCACCTGGCTTTATTCTGCTAAGCCATTGACCAAAACAGCTTCTTTATTAACCAATGGTAATAAAACATATTCATAGCACATGGAGGAAAATCCCACATCAGAATATAAGCTAAGTAAATATTTTTTTTCTAAGTCTTCTAGAGATTTGAGTTTGGAGTCTTACTGGGACGTGTGGATGGAGAAAACATTTGGCAGCCATGATGACCCAGTCAAGGAGTCCAGGCAGTTTCATAAAAGCTGAGCTTTCCCGCTAATCTTTCTTCTCTCTCTCTCTCCCTCCCTCTCTCTATTTCTCTCCCTTCCATCCATCCTTTTTTTTTTTGCCATAGAGCAAGCCATTTTTCTCCAAAAGACTTGCAAATGTGCAAGCTCTTCGCCAAGGGCTCCTTCTGCACAGCACGGACCCTTTCATCACCAATTCAACTTGTAATCTTGGGGAAAAAAGTTCTCCACTTATTTTTGAAACTGAAATGCAAGCAAAACAAAAGAGCCCCAGCATGAGACAGTCCAAAGGCTTGCTCTGCTGAGGGTAGTCCAGAGGATGGACTGGAGTCTTGGGGAAGCTGCTTAGAGATTCTAGGGAGTGGCAGCCAGTGAGGGAGAACTGTAATGTCCACCTGCCCACCCCCTGCCTTTGAGAGCACGCCAAGACCAGGCTTCTCTCAACTCCCCTCTTTGCTGCCTTCCTCGGGGATTCTCTCAATCTTCCTGCTTCATCCAAATCTTATTTTTTTATTCCAGGGCCAGCACAATTTCTGTCTCCCGGGACCATGACACCTACTGATCCCACAGCTATCCATTCACTAAAAATACATTCATAACCTTCTCAGGGTCAAGCCAAAGACAAACCAGACTGTAGCGCCTGCCTTTATTCCCCAGAACAGGGAAGACAGAAACGGCAACAGCTCTGAGACAGCATGCTGTATACCCCAGGACCGCCCTGACTGGGCCAGACCATGGAGGCTGGGGTCAAGCGCCGTTGAGCACCATGCTTTCTAGATGACGTGTCCTATCTCTGCAGCTGGTAGTAAAGGGACGGTCTTGTTGTAGTGGGCTGTCTTTTCCAAACCTCGTGTTGAAATTTAATAATCACTGTAATAAGATTAAGAACTGGGGCTTTCATAAGAGATTATCATGAGGGTCTGTCCTCGTGAGACTGGGCTGATTGTCATGGAGTGCATTAATTATTGAGACAACGTGTTTCAAAAGATTGAATTCAGCTCCATACAGGCTTCCTTGCCCTTCTGCTTTCTGCCATGGCCGGGGCAGCCAGAAGGCTCACAACAGACATTACTACCTTGAGCTTGGACTTTCAAGGCGCCAGAATTGTGAGGAAAAAAATTGTGCTTTATTAATGATCACCTGTAGTATTCTGTTAGAGGTTTAAAGAATGACGCAGGCAGCAATCCCATTCATGAGGGTTCTACCTGCATGTCCCAATCAATGCCCAAAGGCCCTGCTTCCCAATATAATTGATCACAGTGGGGGTAGGATTCTAACTTATGGATCTGGAGGGCATAAAGACTCATGACATCCAGGTTCTGCCCTTAGGGCTGCATCCATCGGCGCTGTCTTCTGCCCCCTGAATGTAGGGGGTGTGTGTGGGTTGGCAATATTTGTTGAAGACTGCATGACTGCCACACTTTTCCAGCTATCTTAGAGAAGGGGTGCTGGGAGACTGCCAAGGCATCATGAGTTTCCAGGAAGGGGGCTCACCTGAGTCCCCAAAGGAATGACATCAGATTTTTGGAGGTGGAAGCCATGGTGTACTCTAAGATTTTCTGGGTATGATAATTGCTTCAGTCTCTAGACAGCAAGCTGAGAGAAGAGGGTTTCATTAGGATTAGGTTGTAAGCACCTGTTTCATCAACATTTAAGGGAGTCATGAAGTGCTTAGGAAGTGCCCAGCACAAGGGAAGGACTAGGCAGGGGCTAGTATATTATTTTAATAATGCTACCTTTTTACATGTTCCCTATCTGTGCAGACATGGACTAGGCAGGGGCTAGTATGTTATTTTAATAATGCTACCTTTTTACATGTTCCCTATCTGTGCAGACATGGGTGGCATCTTGGGTTTAGCCTTCTAATATTCCTCAGTTTCTGCCAGAAATATTTTACTACTGAGCCAGTTCTTTGCAGACTATCTGAATAACACCTATGTGAGTCCAGGGCTCCCCTCTGGGGTTGAGGGAAGAGAACAGCTGAGAGCTCATCTGAGGTGGCCTTGGTGACAGCCTACGATTGTCCAATGCTATCAGCCTCCGAAGGAGGCCTGTGTGGAAGTGCAGACTGCATGGAACCACTTCTAATGCAGAATAGAAGAACATGGCTGTGACGTCCCTTAGGGGACTGAGCTGAAAAACCTTGCTGAGATGCTCGCTTAGGGGACCTCAGCAAGGCAGAGCAGAGCTGACAATCCTTGCTAGGGCTCTCCTTAAGCAGAGCTGAGCAAGGCTGAGCAGAAAAAAGTAACAGCTTTTCACCAGAGCCAGAGGAGATTGCTACATTTCTGCAGGGGTTTCCCCTTTGGCATAGTGTTAGCAAAAGAAGAAACATCTTGGGCGGGATGGCTCTGCTAGGACATCCCCTTAAGAGAACAGAGCAGAACTCAGCTGTAGCGGCTCTTCAGGAGAAGAGCAGGATCCCTATATCCTGCCGGGAGACCATCCCCCACCGCACCCCAGCTTCAGGTAGCCTGGCTTCCTGATAGTCAGGACACCTTTCCTCCAGGACTGAGCTGTCCTATTGTGGCTCCACCCCTCCAGAGCTGTCCTTTAGCGGCTCTAAGTATAGCCTGGCTTCAGGATAAGTCAGGATATCTCTGCAACTCTACAACTGTACCACATTCCCCTACAAATCTGATTTACAGAAAGTAGCATACTGTCTCAGTTCACAGGCGACCTGTGTGGGACTGCGCAGAGGCCACAAACTCTCTAAGTGGCCACCATCTTTATGTGAAGTCATATCCCTTGCAGAAGTCACCCATGTGAGCCCCTTTGGATACATTGGCACTGTGAGCCATGGGGATCTTGTGGAAAGACTGGGCTGAGTCAGTCTTTAACTGTTAACTGAGTCTGTTAACATTAGAGCATGCTCCTCCTGTCCCGTGAAAGGAAACAGTAAGCTTCAATGGGGCCTCTTCCACATGGAATACCTTTGTATTTTAAATTCTCATTGTTTATATCCATTGTACATGGTACCATGTTACATAAAGACATTTTCATACAAGTATATATGTTTTGAGAATAGTCTGCCACTTGCTCCTGTTCTGTTTAGTAAGTGTGGTTGCTGTCTTGCTGAGACAGCGGTTTACCTCACAGTTCAGGCTGACCTGGAACTCACTACATAGCCTGAGCTGATTCTCCTGCCTTGGGTATCTCAGGCATCTGCGGCCGTATCTGACATACTAGAAAGTTTCTGGAACCAGCCTTTACAAAACATGGTTTTACGACAGTTTCTTAGCAATTAAAAAATCAGATGTCTCAAAAAAATTTACATCAGCTAAAAAAAGAATAGCTCCTGGGTTGTGGAAGAGGCCTACTGGGTGGTGAGCAAGCATGAGGACATGCATCACCCAGCATCCGTGTGGAAAGCCAGACAGGGTGGCACATCTGTATAAACCCAGTGTTGGGGGAAGGGACTGGTGATGACTGGCCACGGTCCAGCTAATCTGAGCGCCAGTTCCAGTGAGAGACCCCGCTTCAAGAGCTACAGAAGAGAGCAATGAAGACTTACATTGACTCATTGACTTCGGGCCTACAACCCTCCCCCTGCTGCTCCACACCTGCAAATACACATGGATACACCACACACGTGCAAACAGGGTCAATTTCTCCTTTCCTCTTTTCTCTCAGTCAGCTACCTCTTTCCTGTCCTTACCCCCCCCCTCCCCAAGTCAAATACGTGTAAATGTAGATCTAGAAAGTCATTTCCCCACCTAAAACCACTCTGGCTCTTCCCCGTGACAATGCAATTTGTCCTGAAGGAAGTGGGTTACAAGGCATGAGCCTTTCAAGGTTCTGCCTTCCTGCCTCCTGCTGTGCCTCTGCTTCCTGGTGTACCACACCATCCTGGGATTGTAGTCTGACTGACCCATCACTGTGCACTGAAACTCCCTGGAACCACAAGTCCAGATACACCTTTCCTCTGTTAAACTGTTTCTGTCTGGGATTTTGGCCACCAAGACACAAAATAACTAATACACCCTCTTCTGTCCTCACCCCAATCACAGTCCCTCTGGCCTCCAATTCACCCCATGCTAGAGGAAAGCACGCAGATGAAAGATTTCAAGAAGTGTCTGGCGGATGGCTGCACAGGGAGATTGGTCTTATGAAGGAGCATCCAGCCCCTCTTGCTGAGATACGCCACTCTGAGCATAGACTTCAGATGCTGGGGCAGAGCCAGGCCAGCTGTGGGGAGCTGTACCCCAGCCAAGCAACTGAATGTCTGCTTTCAGGCTGTCCGAGGAGCTGTTAGAGCCCTCCGCCTCTGCCACTGAGGCCGCCGTGTCTCTTCCAGTCTCCAAGAAAGGTCACAGAGAGAAAGCTTCTTTAGTTCTGGCATCCCACATTTGGTACCACATCTTTGTATGAGAGCCTGTGATTGATGTGCTTGTTTATTCCATCAGCCTTGACCGGAGCTGTTCAAAAGTCTCAGACACTCAAGGAAACCTATGCAATGGAGATGCCTTCTCTGTCAACTTCAGACTAAGCAACATTATCATTCAGTCTAGTACCCACATCAACTAACCCTCTTGCCTTCCCCACTTATCTGCTTGTGTGTGTGCACACACACGCATTTCTACAGTCTAGGCACCCTGGTTTGGATGCACAGCACCCCAGGTTCCTCAGCACTGGCAGGGTCTGTGAGAATCACCCACAGGAGGTGAGGCCAAGGCTGTCCAAGTAGAGGTTGTTTCAGTTCCAGGCCAATGCCACTATTATTAGGGCTTCATCTGCCGTTAGCTGTAATACGTCCTTAGATTCCGAGACTCTTCCATAGCCATGTCGCCATCTTTGGAGGCTGAGTCTATTGGCACACTCTCTGGCCACTCCCAAATACTTTCACCAAAGCCACTGGGAGGGACAGCCTTACAAAGGAACAACCTTATCCCCTTGATAAGATTTCTTGAAGCAGAATGTCACGTTCTCACCACTCCCAAGATCTAAGCCACTTTAAAAGAGTGCAGTAGTTTGTTCCAAATGGCCAAATACCACAAACGCTACTCAAGTTCAGGGTTATGTAACACTGGCACTCGGAAGGCCGCGTGCATGGAGAGACAGTCTGCGTTGGGAGGTGGACGCCTCAGACTGCGCTCAGATTCCAGAGTATCCAATCCTTCTCAACTTGAGGTGTTCGGCAAGCATGCCCCACCTCTGCAGCAGACTGTTTGCAGCATTCAGTACACACGTGTGCACACACACGAGCATGGTTCAGCTGAGACACCAGGGTCAGTGGGTTACACTGGCCTTCCAGTTCCTGATCCCTTTTGACTTCCATTGTGCAGATATGCACTCTGACTGTGCAAAGTTTGATGCAACAGCCGAGCTCTGACATGTTGAGGGAAAGATCCTTTTGTGTAATTTTACTGATGCTGGTGTAAGGGAATATTCACGTTCAGCCAGCAATACTGTGGAAGCGCAGATATGCGGGTGGCCAAATCCTGCGTGCTGGGAGACAGGCTGCCAACACAGGTTATACTGCAGAGGTGTGGCTCTCACACGGAGGCTGGAATAAGTCCCCTCACTGTGTAAACGAGCAACTGGTACGTAGAACTGTAGTTTTTGTAATCATTTTCTCCAAACATTTTTAAGCCATTGATTTAACTCAAACGAGGCCCACAAAGACTTGCTTGAGTTCACACAGGAAGTTAACAGCCAATCAGGCAAGGATCAGGAACTTCTTTCCAGACCAGTTCTAACTAGAGTTATAAATTCCCTCTACTCTCAGTGAAGACTGGAATTTTAGTAGTTTTGCCAGAGCAGATTTTAGATAAAGGCAGTAGGTAAGATCTTTATGACAATCACCGTCCAGCTAAGGACTTTTACACGGTATGTATTACTGGTTGGATTTTATAAAGTAGGCGAGTGGATGGCGGCGACACCAGAGATGAGATTTCAGGACGGGTTGCCCATGTAGGGGAGACTGGCTTAGAATTCAGGGGATTTCTCTTCTAACTGCATTTGCTGGCAGTGAATACAGAGCAAGGATAAAGCAGCTGTTCCCTGTATCCCCCACTCTGCATTCCTGTGCTGGGCTCAGGAGGAATTTCACTTTGGCTGACCTGACAGGCCCAGGAAGGAGCCAGGTGCAGGGGAGGTGGGCTCTGGAGCTGGCCTTTCAGGAACTCTGGCCAGGCTGTGTTCAGAAGCCACTTCCGATGGCCTACAAAGCCTCCTGTGGTGATGGACTGCTCCTCCTCCGAGGGTTCCCAAGGAAGGGGGTAAAGAATTCAGTGATTCATTCCCCCTTTCAAATCCTCCCGCTCTGACCCACTTCTGTGGCTGCACTCAAGCCACCCCATCTGCGATGAGGTCATCTTATTGGGGGCACAAAGGATTCCAGGGGGAACACACATCATATACTATGACTATTCACAGCGCTCATTCCTCCTGGCTGCTCAGGGCTAACAATGAACCTTGTCAGCATTTCATGTGCTTGCAGGAGAGACTCGGGTTAGATGTCTTTCAGTGCATATACCCCGCGGGCACACAGTGCAGTTAGTATTACCTCCTGGCTCTAATGAGGGCCTGGGAACAGCTCGGAGTGGCCTATAATTAAGTCCATTTAATAACAAATACACACACGTCTTAGGTGCTCTGGGAAGTGAAAACCGAGCATCTGTCCATTCCCTCCTCATCTTCCACTTTGACAAATAAGAAAACAGAAAAGTCCATTTTCTCTTTCAAATAACAATTGCAATGGATGTCTGGCTAGTGGGTAAGGGAAACTTAATTACTGGAGCACATTCTTTTCATGTTTAAAAAAGAATGGTTCTGCTTGCTCAGGCTGTGGGATCTGTGAAGGGCTGACATCTTGAGCTACTTTTGTATGCTACTTGCAAAGGCTGGGGGGGGGGAATGACCTTGGGGCTAAGCTGCCCCCTTATGAGCATTTCCTCAGCTCACTGCTATGCCCAGGAAAAAAGCAATTACAAGATTCTTCCCAGAAGTGTCCCATGCCCTAGTTCCCACACCTCTGAGCTCCTGGAAGCATGCTGCCGGGGTTTATGAGGACAAGAGCTAGGGGGGACCACAAAGACAGGTCACAAAGAGTAAGAAACAAAAAGGGAAGGCAGTGGAGGTCGCCATGAAGTCAAGGAGCAGCAACTTGCAAGGTGGGTGAGGGGCTTACACAAACACTCAAAAGGTGAAGAGGGATGTCTAACCTTGTCTACCTGCCTGTGACTGTGGATATCTCTAAGGCTCCAGGCCTCCATTTTGTAAGGTGATGCTAATAGTTCAATGAAAAATCAAATCTATGATCAAGAACCTTCTGAAAGCAATGAGTTTTCCAAATAGCACTTTATCGGTAGAAAGTAGCCATCTTACAAGACATGAGAGCTGAACAATGCACGGCACAGAAGCGTTTAGCATACCCGATGTACAGTAAGACATCAGCAAATGGGATTGTTAGTCACGTGATTACATTTCTAAGGTACTTGATGAGTCGGAGCCTTGTGCATTTTGGGATACTCAGGCACCCGGAACAGGCAAACCAGAAAAACAAACCACGCAAACACCAGGTGGTAACAGTCTTGGGAATCGACTGCTTTTCATTTCTGTGACAATTGATGAACGGGAGATGGGGTGTTACAATTGGGTGACGTTTTCCTGCCCTATAGTTAAATGAATTTGCAGGCCCATACAATGACAGTGTACATGCCTAGGGTAACATCATCAATGAGATTAGCTTTTCCAGCTTACAGTAAGTAAGCACTGACATCAGATGCTCCCAGCACTTCTGATGTCATGGCCAGCTGTGAAGAGCATTTTATTAGATGGCTTGTGAGAGCCATCTTGTTGGAACATTTGTTTCTAAAAATGTGAGTAGGTACACTTGGAAAGAAAATTTAGCTGAAAAGAAAAGTATGTTTTTCTTTAGTTAAACCTAAAGAAATCTTCAGTGAACATCAGCCAAACGTATTCTTTTAACGTTGTGTAATCTGTCAGACATAATTCCTCTCATAAGCATTTGCTACTTTCATCGCTGCAATTTGGACAGCAAAGTGTTCTCCACTGTGGAACTCTGGAAAAGCGCTAAAGGCAGGATGTAGGGAACTCGGGGCAGGATATTTTTATCCTTGAGAGAGGGTAGGATACTGGCTCTCTATTATCTGAAGAGCCATCAGAAGCCACATGGGAGAGCAGGCACCCTAAGGATCTTTTGGTTCCTTTCAGTCAAGAGAATGGGATCTTTGAGAGAATCCAACACCTTATAAAGTACTTTTGCCCAAATGCTTTTCAGTGGGTTAAAGGCCGCAAAATTGTTATTTTCTGGGCAATACACAGTGGAAAGTAAAAATAATTCTAGACAGGAACGTGTTGGGTGGGGTTTGCAGACTTAGCCCTTAGTGTCAACGATGGCCTTAAAGGCTTGGCTATGGGATGGCAACTGGCAAGAGATGACGCATTAAGGCAAAAGTGGGTATTATTTTATCCTTTGGGTTTGGAACTAGACCAAGGCCCATAGTTCCTGCACCTACTTCCTTCAACCCTGACCTTTTAAGAAATGCAGGTCAACCCATTTCCTCTGCAGACCTAAATCCTTCCAGAGTGCATTTCCATTCAGAAGTCCACTCACTGCTGGACAGCAGGTCCAGCCACGGCCCAGACTGGAATGGCCGCTGTCTTTTCAGAGTTCTCTCTACTTCCGTCTGGCTTCTTAGATACTGGACAGCATGGTGGAGGTGAAGATCTGTTGTAAAATCTGAGGGATCTTCTGGGTGTCCATAGCAACAAAAGACCGGCCAGCTGGCAGAGTTCTCTGGAGCCTGTCAGAGGGAAGGGGAGGAAATCACCATTGCAGATCAAGGCTCCCATTCCAGCCCTGCCAGCCACAGCATCAAAATGGGGTCTTACAACAGCATGGTTTCACTTTCTCCTACCTTGCCTGCCATTGAGTTGGCTGTCACAGGGCAATGAAAAGCCTGGGAAAGCATTAGCGAGAGAGGCGGGGAAAGCAGTGAGCCCAAGGGAAGCTCTTTTCTGGGAGAAATGAGTGGTTTTGAAGTGCTATGGGTTCTTGCTATGCTGTTTTCCCTTGATAGGATGGTGCCCAAGGGGCCCATCTGGAATTAGCTCACCTGCATCTGGCCGAGTGATGTGGCCTCATACTGTACTTCCAAAAGTTTCTCCTTTCTTAGAAAATAGGCTTGACTCGCTGCACAGTCAAGTCCCCAAGTGCGTCTCTCGTTCCTCCCCATCAAAAAACATGAAATTCAATCTACATTATCCCACTTCTGCTTTGATGATTCTCAGGTTGTGCAGGCTCATGGTAATTTTTTAAAAAATGTCAATTTATCATTTGAAACAAAAGGCCATCTTTGAAGGCAATAAGACAGACAGATATATTAAAAAGAATACTGCCTTTCATTGTGCCAACGAAGTTTGGTTTTGGAATGACATTTAATAAAAGTCAGCCACTCTGTAGGATCATGTATTTGGCATGCCGGGCAGACCAGCTAAGTCTGTACTCTGTCTTTTGCCAGTGGATGTTGGACCATTTCCCCGGGAAACCACAAGGGTATTATTGTGCTTTCTTAAGTATTCCAACAGGATCTGTTCACTAGAAAGAAAAAAAATGCCCGCTTCAGCTCAGCCAGCATTTGTTGAGCTTGCCGCTTGTCTAACATTGGGCTGGCACCGGGCAAATGTGGACAGAGAAGGCTTTGAGCACAGGAAGCTTCCAGAAAATGTGAAGTGCTGACGCATAAAAGTGAGAGAAGTGTGTGCAGTCAGTGGCACTGAGTATGAGCCCGTGATACCGAATCTGTTCTCGAGCTCACTGTGGACACAGCAGCATCCATGGGGCTGGACCACAGAGCACAGCATGTAGCAGAGGCAGAAGCAAGGGCAGGCCCTCTGAAACATGGAATAGTTGGTTGTTTTCTGAGACACACTTTCAGTTGTGCTTTCTGCCTTTTAGGAGTATGTCAGGCAAAGAAAAACCACAAATGCTTTCCATTTTTCAGTGTTTTTAAGTTATGGGAGTGTTTCCTGGTCTCTCCTTTTGGGTCATCCTGAGGCACTGACTGTCTGACTATAAATTCCTACACTTACCATATAGCGTGTTCACTATAGCATAAACAGAACACAGAGTCCTCCTCTGTGTCCACGGGGTCTCACCTACTGGTCTCTCTAGCGAGAGACACAGATTTACATATACACATACACATATAGGCATATACATGTATGCTTATGTATATACATGTCTAAATATACACTTCTGTCACTTATACAAGTTTGTTTATGAGGATATGTAAGTCTCCATACATCTGTGGTAGTATGAATGAGGATGGCCCCGTAGGCCCCTCATCTAGCTCTCCACTACTGCTCCAGTGCCATGCCTGTCTGCTTCCTATCATGATAACCATAGACTAAACCACGGAACCGTCCACAGCCCCAGTTACATGCTTTCTTTATAAGAGTTGCCTTGGTCTTAGCGTCTCTTCACAATGATAGAGCAGTGACTGAGACGGTGTCTGTTTACACACACCAGACACACATTACAGAAAGGTGAATACAGGCTTTGCTATGCTGGCGAATTTACTATTGTTGGGTTCCTTTATTTTTTTTATTTTGCACAATGCTGCGGATTGAACCTGTGACTTCATGCATGCTAGGCAAGTGTTCTACCACTGAGCTACAACCACAGCTCACTCTATTTACTGTTTTGAATATGATTTGAACACAAACTGATTAGACTGGGCTTGGGGTCTCTGTAAAGTACCTAAGCTATAAAATACTGTTTAACCTATTGGGGGAAATCAATTTGATAATTATTTTATAAAACAATTAAAATCATAAATTCTTGTCCAAAAAAGCCTAGAGCATCATGTTCCTTGCCCAAACAAGCCGAGACATTGTGCACTCCAAGAGCGACATTAGATATCCTAGACCCTCAGGCTGAGGTCTGAGAAACATGTCAAATGGTTACTATACCTGCTGTCTGCTGCAACAATGCTTACCTGGCTGCTTGGTCCCCTAAAGAACCAATAAAAATGGCAAAGGCATTAACTTGAGGGTCACTTGTTAGGATCTGGGCAAACCGGGCAGGATTTATTCCATATCGCGACAGATTGGCATCACTTAAGATGATAACAAAGTATTCATCAGCTTCTTCTTTGGTAATGTCCTTGATGGCGTGTTCTGTCCCCTCGAGGGTGTGGTCCCCACTCATGCAGAACTGCGAGTGGGCATGCATGGTCTGGAGGGAAGAGCCAGGGCACAGAAGCCAAGGGTGAGCAACTCCTTTTCACAAACATGACTTTTCTACTGCCGGCGTGCTAGTGTGCGGGGCTGACTTTCCTTAGAAACAGGCAGTGTTCCCAAATGTTCACAACGGACTCTTTTAAAATCCAACCTTCTATTTAAAGCAAGGAAATATGTATCACCCCAAAGAAGGGCAAGAAGGAGGAGAAAATAAGGAACGGGTTGAAGTTCCAGTACACAAGTTAATCTGAAATGCTGAACACGGTTTCCATTAGCGAAAGAGTAAATCCATTCTAAAATCATGATGTCTACTGCAGATTTAACTATGTGAAACTGAATTTATCATTCAAAAAGACTAAGAGAAATATAAGATTTAGAATACAGAATACTCTAAAGGGCTATTCCTTCATTTTTATAGAACATGTCTGTCTGATTATGAGGAGTTCTGATCTTAGATGCTCAAACCCAACGAAACACTGATTACTCTGAAAACACGCAGGGAAAAGTTAAATTTAGTTAGTGGAAAAGGGGATTTAAACAGGAAAGACAGCTTCTATTCAGTGCTTGAGAGTGTATGACGTATCTACTGCTTCTTCAGTGACGTCTCCTAGTTTTTATCTGACAGATTCTCACACTATAGAAGGAACAGAATGAATTTACCTTCAGAATTTCTAGTCTCTGCTTGTTATTCTTGGGGATTTTGTTAGCTGAAACAAGGTGAATGTTGTAGCCATCTCCTGAGTGTCCAGCGATGTCGTACTACACATGAGAGAGTTGGAGAGCACGGAGTCAGTCAGCAGAACGATCACTGGTCCTCTAGACCCCAACTCTGGATTGTTCCAAGTTGTTCAACGTTTGGCCATAAAGGAATGCAGAAAGGGAGGCAGATGTGCGCTGCCTACAAAGGCAACCATCATGGACTCATTCTGTTTGAGTCTACCTTCCTCTGAGATCTCGGCCCCTGGGCTAGAGGTGGGAAGTATGGTGAGGACTTCAGAGGCTACCCCAAATTTCACATGTAAGTCTCAAGGGGGACTGTGTAAGAAGCACACACACAGTATAAAGCAGGATTCCAGCTGCCACGTCTGTGTTCTCTATACTCTCTCCATAATTGCGGTCAAATCTGGTAAACATAATGGGATATCACTTATGATTACATTAACTTCCATGACAAAAAGGATTCTGCTGACGTAATTAAGTTTACTTGACTATGAGTTAATCAGAAGGGAGGTTATCTAGTGGGCCTAACCTAATCATACAGAGCCCTTTCAATGCAGAGTGGTTTCCTGGCTGCTGATAGAAGGGGAAGATAGATTTAAAGCATCAGGGAGATCTGACATGAAGGAGTTAACTATGATTGAGATGGAGGGGACCCTGGACAAGAGCATCAGTAGCCCCCAGAGGTTGAGAGTCCACAGGAAAAGGGACCTCTGTCCATGATTTGGAGCAACTCAATTCTACCAACAAGAGCAGCCTGAAACTGCCCCTTCCTCAGAGCCCCAACAGAAAAGCATACACCTCTAATTTCTAAAAGTAAAACATACTCATAGAAATTAAAGCACAAAAAAGGTCAAAATTATCCACAATCATATTCAAGATAACCTCTGAAAGCATTCTATAACAGGGCCCTTGGGCATTTAGTTCCTCCTAAAGGACATGCCGAGCTGCATAGTCACATGCAAACACATCTGCATCAACATGACTCTGAATGATGTTGACCATGTGACTGTATAATATGCTTTTCCTTCCACTTGTTAATGCATAGCATGTATCTTTCAGTTTAGGAAGCTTTTAATTCTCTATCTTCTGGGCACATGAAAAAAGTCCCTGACTGTTGAGATGTCAGTGCTGGGAGGCAGAATTTGAAAATAAGTCAGAGGTGAACAATGTGGGAGAGGTCAGTCTTTGCCA
>JAQHUG010000142.1:4376784-4392308 GCA_028555095.1 Dicrostonyx torquatus
TACTTGGGATCTGGTGAGAGGCCTTGGTAGGTAAGGTACTTGGGATCTGGTGAGAGGGTTTGGTAGGTAAGGTACTTGCCATCAAGCCTGACAAGCTGAGTTCGAGTCCCAGGAAGGGGAGAACTGACTCCCACAAGTCCTCACACTTCTACATGCCTGCTGTGGCATGCACGGCCCACACACATACACAAGATAGATCAGTAAAAACTGTAAAGCACCATAGACGCTTAGAGGAAAATAGCAGGAAGCCAGTTTAATACATTCCTTTAAAACCTGCTGAGTCTGCCTCAGTTAGAAGCGGTGGCACACACGTCCATGACTAAGTCACAGATGTGTCCGAATGCTTGCTTACCACAGTGACTCAGTAAGGGACGCAGCTGTTGGATCATGGCAATGGCACAGGAATAAGAGCCCCCAAATTACCACCAGATCCACTCCGAGTAAACATTTCAAGACAGTGGCACGCCCACTCTCTCTCACTGTGCCCCTGCTCTCAGCCGCTACTCAGCAGGCTTGATTGTCCAGACCACAGAAAACCCGAGTTCACTGACATTCAGTATTGGACTATGCACGACAAATGCTTATTTACTATAATTAGTGTAACTTAGGGCAGAATTCCTTGTTTTCTAAAAACTGAAGGCATTTGATGGACACAGATTGAGTTCCAGGAGAGCAGGAAACCATGGAGATTGCTCTGTTGCTTGAATTCCCTGGGATCACAAGAAACAGTGTCCCCGTTTCTCTGCCCAGAGTACCCACTCTGCATCTGGGGAGTAGACCTGTAGGCAGCCACATCGTAGCTTTCTGGAGGTTCTGCTGACGGGTTACTGGTTGTCAGTTTTTGTTCTCTTGGTTCCCTCTGAGCTTGGCTGGGTGAGGTAGGAAGGCTGGCTACTCAAGACTAACTCTATGAACTGTCTTCTTCAGCTCGGTGAACTAGCATCTTCAGGACTTATAATTTCCTCCCTTCTTTGCCTGGTTGGACTTTAGGTCACAGTTTGATCCCTGCTGCTAAGACCCCTGGATTTGATGAAGGCTCCCCTACCTTTGAGCTGATTTTGAGACAGGGTATCTTTATGTAGCCCTGGCTGTTTGGGAATTTGCTGTATAGATCAGGATGGCCTTGAACTCACAGAGCCTCTGCCTCCTGAGTCTTGGGATTAAAATAATGCATCACCAGGCCTGGCCCTTGTATCATCTGTTTTTAAATGATCCTGTATATATATTGTGTGTGTGTTCCATGTCTTGATGAGACTTTTTATTTATCTGTCCTTACATAATGCTTTCTGTAGTTGCATATACTGGGTTAATAATATTTTGACATATTTCATGAACTCTCTACAGAAGATTGAACTATGTGGATCTGAGGCTCAGTGTTCCCCATTACTTACTTGAGGCTCCAGATCACCCCGACGTTTGTAGATGGCTTTTTCTCCAGCCAGCCCATCAATGATCTTGGCATCGTCTAGTTCCCCAGTAGCTTGGTGTCTTAGCCACTGTCTTTCTTTACCTTTGGCCTGCAATGTCAAAAACACATGCTCATGAATCTTTATGTACTCTGTCCTATAGTTCTTTGACACACTTTTTTTTTTTGCATGAATAACAGGAAACACATTGGGATCCTATCAGTAGGAGATGGTTCTGCAAGAATGTAGTCTTATGTTCCCTGCTCTGCTTACAAGAAAGACTTTTTGACTGTGTTCTGTCAGTTGTAATTGTTTTAACACGCGGAACAATTCAAAGAACACACACAAAGGACATATGAACAGGAAGACAGTATGCAAATGAACCCCAGGGAAAAGTTCAATGTCTGGAAATGTAACGATGATGTATTTCTTACTGATTTTCTGTCACAGAGAACCTAGAGAATTTATTAGGTAACAAAATAATCAGCTCTAACTTGTTAACAGCCAGAGTCTGTAAGCCGATCTTCAGTGGTCTCCCTCTGGACAGCAGCTTTGCTACCCAAATTCCTGAGACTTTGTGCAAACTAAGGCAGCGGAGGAGACGGGAGCAGCCTGTGTCCCATGCGCTCTCTGCTTTTCTAGATCTGGAAATCATCTGAATTACTTTTTGAAAGGTATTTCCATGTATGCTTTGCCATGGTAACTTACAACTATGCCAGGTTGGTTGCTCAAGAGGACAGTTAAATGATAAAGAACCCTGTGCTGGATAGTTTTATGCCAGGTTGACACAAGCTAAAGCCATCTGGGAGGAGGGAACTTCAAACTGGAAAAAAAAAAGCCTCCATAAGATCAGCTGTAGGCAAGCCTGTACGGCATTTTCTTAATTAGTGATCGATGGGGGAGCTCCCTGCGCACTGTGGATGATGCCATCCCTGGGCTGGTGGCCCTGGGTTCTGTAAGGAAGCTGACGAAGCAAGCCATGAGGATCAAGTTTAGGAGCACCCTCCATGGCCTCCGTGTCAGCGCCTGCCTCCAGGTTCCTGCTCTGCTTGAGTTCCTGTCCTGACCTCTTCAATGATGGAAGTGTAAGCCAAATAAACCCTTTCCTCCCCGCATGGCTTTTGGTTGTGGTGTTTCACCATGTCAACAAATCCTAACATCCCAGTCAAGGCACACAGGATTGGGAGAGCCCATGACCACAGTTACATTGGGATGGTTGCTAAAGGAGCTTTGGAAATGCAAATCAAAATATGGAGGAGAATGGAATTATAGTTAGAATTTGAGGGTTTTATATTTGCTTTACAGTAACAGAAAGGGGATTAGATTTAGTTTACTCCAGCTGTGACAGGCATTAAAAATTGCCAAAAGAATGTGATAAGACGCCGGAGTGAAATCATCACTGGTTAGTATGGTCATGGAGCAGCTAGTGTGGGGTGGGTGGGGAATCCTCAGGTCAGTATCTTTGATTCATGAAAATGAGTGAATGGATGCTTAGCAATGGCGCGTTAGCTAACACCGCATAGGATTCTATACCAGTGCAGACCCTATATTCCCCTGAACCCAGCTCAATAATCCGTTTCTATATTGCTTTGATGGCAATGGCAGCCAACCACTGCAACCATCTTCACATTGACCTTCCCTTCTTTTCCTAGCTGCTAATCATGTGAGAGTCAGTCCTCATCAATGACAAGCAGTGGCAGCCACTGCTCTGCCGCACGCTGCCTTCTGAGCATCAAAGAATGTCAGGTCTGAGAGGAAGCCTGTGGCATTACCAACCAGTCAAGAATGACAGGAGAATGACCAGGTGGTGTGGTACACGCCTTTAATCCCAGCACGAGGGAGGCAGAGACTCCTGTGAGTCTCTCTGTGGATCTCTGTGAGTGTGAGGCCAGCCTGGTCTACAGAGTGAGTTCCAGAACAGCCAGGGCCACACAGAGAAATCCTGTCTCAAAAAAAACAACACAACAACAGAGTGACAGGAAAAGGATGAAGCCAAGTCCTGACCTTCAGTTCAGGGGAGTGGCCTTGAAGAATGTCTGTCTAACCTCTGATCACTCAGTGGGGAAGGAGGCTAGAAGACTAGATTTGCCCCATCCTCCTACACCCATAGCTACACACCTCACCAAGACTTTACATGATCTAAGCTCCGTCCCAGTATGTCCTATTTCCACGCACTCATGGAATTCTTGACGAGAATACACATGTGGCCAATTCCCCACCAGAACTAAAATATCCATGCTGGTGATCTGGGAGTTCTCTTCATTTCACATTTATATTAATATACCATTATTCAAACATGGTAATTTTCATAAAGGAATATATACATATATAAAATTCTCTAAAAATCTAAGTTTAAAAAAATTAAAAGGGGGAAAACCTGCTGTTTTGCTAAATGAAACAAAAAAATTATGTTCTAAATATTTATGTTGACAGTCATAGATGAGCGCTATGTTCAGAACATGCTCAGCCGTGGTGGTGGCAGCTGATGTGACTGCTGAACGCTCCCTGTGTATAGGACATCGATGTCACCACATGTAAGGCCCAGGGAAGGACACTACAGTAGAGAGCTGAAGGATGGGAGGGCTGCTATGATGGACATGCCATGGCCATTGCAAGCATGAACTAAGAGCAGCTACAGCAGCCTGCACAACACACATTCCATCGTGGACGGCAGCAGGGTTCATGAGGTCCCTACCGCTAGCCCGAGGAGCTATTGGCAGTTCATGGTTGTGGGGAAATTACATTACTCTTCAGTGCTACAGGCATTGGTAAGTTGCACCCATCCTCATGGAACCCCCAGTAAACCCAGTGGATCTCTAAACAAGACACAAAGCTGGAGGGACACTTGAGAGAAAGGAGTCCAGAAGTGTGTTTGTGCGGGGCAGGTTGGAGGGTTGTGGGGACATATGATCAAAATACATTATACACATGATCAGACTGTCAAAGAATAAACATTTTTAAAGGGCTAACATTTAGTAGTATGCCTTTTTTATTGAGGAGCCTGCTCAGCTGTGCACGTGAAAACACGCCCAGAAATCTGCATTATTAGGGAGCTGCAGGTTAAAACAGCCATGAGGTATCACGCCAAGCCTAGGAATGGCCAGAATCCAAAACTCTGATAGCACCAAATGTGGGCGAGGATGGGGGATGGTGGAAATGCTACAGCCGCGTGTGAAGACAGCTTGGCAGTTTCCTGCAAAATCAAACTCACTCTTACCACCCAGCAACTGCATGCTTTAGTATTTACACAGCGAGTAAGAAGCCTGCATCTTTACAGAAATTTGTACATGTTTTATGCATACCTGCAAAACCTGGGAAGCAACTGAGATGTAAATGCATCAACTGTGGTATATTCTGGCAATGGGATATTATTTGGCACCAAAAGAAATGAACCATCAAGTCTGTAGTGATCTTGCTGTAAAGTGACCAGAGCACCACGGCTTGTTATCTTATAGGTCACCACTGTGTGGGGCTGGAGAGATGGTTCAGTGGTTAGAGCACCACTGCTCTTGCAGAGGATTCAAGTTGAGTTTCCAGCATCCATGTCAGGCGGCCCACAGCCACCATTAACTCCAGCTCCAGGGGATGTGAGCGCCACTTCTGGCCTCTCCAGGTACTGCACTCACACACAGGCCATCTATGATCTCAGGACTTAAGAGGCAGAGGCAGGAGGATGGCAAGTTTGAGGTTAGCCTGAGCCTCAAAGGCCCTGTCTCCACCCTCTGGGGGTCCTACATTATGTATTCAATTTTAATAATAATTCCCCAGTAATTTAATTTCTATTGGCTATTATAAAGCAGTTGTTTGTGATGAAGGAACCCAATCTGAGTGGGACTGAAGCTGGTTTCTGGCTACACTTTGTACACTCACCAGGGAAACACCCATGGCTACCGGGAGTACACAGCAACGTCAAAACATCTGGGGGGGGGATTTAGCTACTCAGTCACACAGGATTGGCGGAAGGGGGCAGGAAGGGGGCAGTTGAACTTTTGGCCACAATCTGCAGTTTTACAGTTTACAGGGGGCCTCATCCATTCCTGGCCAGTAGCTTTGCTTTTAAGCAGCCTCATGACTATGACCTGACTACAGACCTGCCTGAAAACAGACCCCTATGGCCTACATAAAGATTCAACAGGCAACAAGAGCAAATGTTATGTTGGCAGCTGGCTAAGACTACAAAATGGCTAATGATTGTATAGAAGAATTACATGTAGGATGGAATACTGGAGTCAGAAGAAGATAACAGGAGCTTGACTTCGGGCTCAGACCCCTGCATCACTGACCACACGACCCAGGAAACTGCACTGTCTACGTAGTCTTTAGTTTCATTATTTATAAAATGGGGGCAACAGATCCATATTCCAGGGGCCCGTGATGCCTGTGATGACTCTCAGCTGGACTGCTACGTCCTGTAGATTTTGAAATTGGGTGTCCAGTTAATCATTTGTGGGGCTCTTTCCCTGGAAAATGAAAGCTTCTTGTGCTTTAGCACAGTTTAGCTCTTTGTAAAAATGAAGACATAGGGTGGAGAAATGGCTCAGCAGCTAAGGGCGCTGGAAGTGTCTCCAGAAGACTGGGTTCAGTTTCCACTTCAGGTGGTACACAACTGCCTGCAATTCCAGTCCCAAGGGATCCAACACCCTCTTTCGGTTTGTGGGCACGACATACATATGACATTCTTCATTTATTCACACACAACAATAAAAATAAAAAATGAAAAAGGAAGTCTCAGAGTTTTGGGTTAAGATTAGGACCCTCTAATATCTAGCAAAACGTGATAAACATTCCTTCAAAAGAACGAAGAGTAAACTGAAGGCAACCAAGATCAGAAACTCCAAGGGAAGGAAATGCAAGGGTGCAGAGCAGTGTGTGGCTCGCCCCCCGCCCCCCCAGGCTTTGCTCTCTGGACAAAATAATCTGAGAGCATGCGTCATTTAGGGAACTTGCTGAGCAGAAATAACAGTTTCTCCTTAGGAAATGCTGAAGTCTCTTAATCATTATTTATCCACTGGTCCTGAGGCACCGAGAGCATTGTGAAACAGCGAGAAGCTAGGTCAGGGAAGGGCAGGAAGAAGAGGCGGCGGGGATACAGAGAAAGCATCCCTGGCTGATCTAATCTGTCCCTCTGCTTCTTCAGGGGCAGTAAAATGATTTGTGGGCAGAGAGTTCTGTGAACTTCCAGGAGAGGTGAGATGTCCATAGATCTTCCCCGAGGGGAGTCAGGAAGTCACTGTCTGGGAGGGTTACTGGTAAAATTCCTGCTTCCTGGACAGGAAGAAAGGTGAGGTCAGCTATTTTCCCTTGGAGAACTTCACTAAGAAAATCCTGGGGCGAGTACAGTTTATGTGTCGATCTTGAAACGGCTTTCTACTGCTCAGGGCACAAATGTGGTGTATGTCGAGGAAAGGCTACCTGTAAGTTATCCAGGATGACTCGGAGGGCATGCACCTGCCGCTGGACCGCGCCAGAAAACCTCTCATAGGTGGCGGCGTCATACTCACTCATCTGAATCTCCTTCAGCCTGAAACCAGAGGGGGAGAAAAGACAGCTGCTTACGTGGTGTTTGTGGGAGCCTTTTACCCTTGCGTGCATACGGGTAGGACTCTAGCAACTCCTTGGTGACTCAGACCGACTTTGAGGAGAAAAAGCAAGGGATGATGTCACCAGCAATGCCCCTAGATTTAAGGAATAGGAATGCCCACAGGTGTTCTGCTAACTGTTGAACCAGCTGTCCCCCCAGGACAAAGGAAGAAGCCCTGACTGTACTGCATGTGTGACTTCTCTCATGCAAACAGTCCTACCAGTTGACTCACAAGTGCCTTTAACTGTGACTCCAGGGATCTGATGCCTTCTGCTGGCCTCAGAGACACTTCATTTAAAGTCAAAACAAAGCACAGCCATTTTGAATCTATAAACAGGAGGGTCTTTCATGAAGAGGATGCTCTTGGGCTTTCCAATATGATAGCCATAGTGCACTGATTTAGCACACATTTCCATGCACGTCTATAAATACTAAAGGTGCTGATATCAGGACAAAGGAATACGGAATGCATCTCTCAAGAACCTAAGCACGACACAGGTCTTCACATTTTTTTTGTGTATGTGTAGACACAGAACCTATATGCATCGCTGAAATTATATATTAAGTCTATTTATCACCCGAGGTTGGGAGAAGAATCTCAAATGAGGGAGATTGAGCGGTTTCAATTCACTGGGAAAATTACAGTCGGAAGGGCGGAAGCTCAGAACTCCATTTACGTCTGTAATAAGACCATGAGTCTCCAATCTGCAGCACAGTGACAGGCACAGAGCGGCACTCAATACATGCTGTTACGTAACACTCTGAAAGCACTGGCTATCAAGAAAGTAAATACAGATAAGGCCACTATAATATCCAAATGCCACCCCCAAGGTGACAAGCCCAGATGCCCTTCTGAATCCTACTGACTTGCTGTTCTAAAGAACAAAAAGGAATGTGTGTATGAGACTTTCTCTATTAACAGTACCTCTTCTGTTTAGTTTTGACAATCTCCCAATTCTCTGTAAGTTTCCTTAGCTTAGGTCATATCACCGTGTAAAGAAAACGGAAGCTGGGCACAATGAGAACTGTAGGATACACCATGGACTACTTCATGCCTGGTCAACACGTGCTTTCTCAAAGACCCCAGGCTAGTGCTGACTGGGAAATGTGGGGACAGAGCTTGTCCTGGGAGTGGGGTAGGTGGGAAAGGAAACAGAAGAGAGACACTCAGGCAGCTGGCAAGTCACCTGGAGCAGAGCGGCCTTTGGAGAGAGCAGAATTAGCTTTAGCTACACAGCTATAGCTGGGGGATCATCTTGCACCCTCAAACATCACATGCTCTTTTAATTATGAGGAAACCTGGAAATCATATTTCAGATTGCGTCAGCCTTCACAAAGAACACTCAGAAGATATTCACAGTGGACAATACGTCCTGAACCTTAAAGACTGAAGCAGGGAATAGAAGAAGAAAGCAGGAAATTTGAGCCTCTGGGTTCGCCGTGCCTCCTATTGCTGATATTCTCCGGTCCCTCAATGGCCTGCACACGATTCTGCTTCCTTCCCTTTGGGCAAAGCTGCAGGGTGCAGCTGCGTCACACCCGGGGAACCAATGAGGAGCATGCTGTTGATGTGGTACCTGTCTAAAGGGTATATTTATCATTATGTAGGAGGCATCCTTATCTTTTTCTATAGGCTAGACTTAGATACTGTAATTTGGAATCAAGGATGAGGGAAGCAACATAAGCTGAGATCTACTGTGTGAAGCTGATTGGCTATGCAAACCATGTGGATGACCAGCCCACCGGGCAGCTCTTCCCTGCTGTCAGTCACTTGTTGGTGACATTCTGGATGTGATCTACAAGTCTTATACTGGAGTTCCTCTGTTAGTCAACTTTGATTGATCAATTCTTAATGTGCAGGGCCAATATCTGGTTTCAATCAATGCTAACTGATGTTGTGAGGCCGTCAGCCACATTAGGTCCTTCGTACTGCAGCAGACTGGTGAGGACTCCCTAGTCCCAAGCAGGGACTGACAGGGGATGCCATCCAGGCAACCCTCCAGATCTAGTTTCATCATCTGTAAATCTACTAAGCCTGGATCAAAAAGATTCAGAAAAAAACTGCTTCTCTACCAAGCATCCTCAAATCTTTCCTCATTAACTAAACATTAGTTCATTAACTAGATACATGGCCTGATGTGCCATGAATACTTTTAGAAATGATATAAAGCACCCACATACATCATTTTATTGAAGTCTTTAACAGGGACCTGGAACCATAGATGTCACCATAGATTCCAAGGACAAGTGCTAGCAGGTGACATTGGCCTCCTGAGTGCACATGTGTGTCACTGACTCTCTGAGTGTTTTGCCACACTCCAGGGTCTGTCCTTATGGCCCTTGCAGCCAGTGGAGAGAAGCATTCCTCAGACAAGGGCTAGGATGGCAGGGTGGTCACAGCTGTGGAGACCAGGTCCGTGGGGCTGTAAATGCATCAGGACTGACCTCACTCTGCCCACGTCTCATTCTGCCATAAGGAAGCAATCAGACGATGGGAGAGAATTAGTACTATAAAAATGAATGTGTGTATAAGGCTTAAATGTGGGTCTGTGGGAATTCTGTCTTATTTTAGTGCTACACGCAGAGATACAGTCTGCGATATTTATGACAAGATGAGATAATATCTTGGATTAGCTTCAAAACAATCCAGAGTGGAAAATGAGAATGGTATGAGGGGCGGGGTCCACAGGGTTCACGTGTTTTTCTCCCATTTTGGGCTTGAAAAGGTCCATAATAAAAAGTTAAAGACAAATTTTTGGCAGCACTAAGTAGATGCTTATCAAATGGGTTGCAAAACCCATTTCTATCTGTGTATTTTCCCCTTGTTGTTTGGCCTGGGATCTCTGCCTGTTTTATTTCCTCCTGACACTCTACTGCCCCCTCCCTTCATGGTACTCTCCTCTGCTGGGCTGCTCCTCTGCAGTACTGAAGACTCAGGGATGGGTTCCCGCTCACTCCCCTCTTCAGTTCCTGTCTCAGAGCCACTACATTCGGTTGTCTTAGGATCACAGGTGACCCTTGACCTTTCCCCCTGTAGGTTCTTATTCTAGTGGCAACCAGAGAAGAGGGAGCTTACTCATGGCTAAGTGTGCCACTGCAGTCTTTCTGCCTCCTGGGGACGGTCATGTGTCAGGGTACTGTATGTCCATGTAGGCAAATCAGAAGGGATAGTTGTGTGAAGGTTGGGGTAAGGCAACAGCAGCCATTCGTTAACCGAAGAGGAGAATGACACATGCCTTCTCAAAGGAAACATTATTATTCATAAGAAATGTCAAGCAATACTTTAGTTCTAGTAAAGACGTTTCATTACGACATGACTTTCCTCCCGTGTTTTCTGAGAGATTACTACCACTTTGATCCCTAAGATGTCACCCACCCTCAGAACGTCTCTGAGGGCAGCATGGCGCAGTGAGGGCACAGCAGCTGCCCTGCTGAGGGGGCTAGGGAAGCCAGTGACCTAGCTGAGGGCAGCACTGACTTACAGCGGGCATGCTTTATTTACCTGCTATACCCACGGGGGTCTTGAGGCGGGCAGGCTTTCCTGAGGGCGTGGCAGGCGGGCCCAGCATTTCTGTCTCTATTGTTCTCTGCTGTTTACTTGTAGGATGTGAAGGCACGGCACGTAACAACATACCAGATGTTCCACGTGGGAGGAATTGCGTAACTCACGCACACTCGGGCATGTTTTTGTCTGGCTGCCCCAGCTCCTCCACTGGGCACAGAAATGGAAACCTGCTCCCCACACCACCAAGAGTCCCCCAGTTTGAAAGCGTGTCTGCTGCTGCTTTGGTGTTTCTGTTTTGCTGAAGAGCACATGTGGTCTTCTAGTGAACTATCATCTATCCTGTGGATTCTTCCTTTCAGTAGGGGCCAATCAGAGTAGCCCAAAGCAGCCGTGGTGCATCCGAATCCCAAAGCTCATCTGGCTTGGATTTTCAGGTTCAACCTGCTGACAAGGCCTCTCCATCCAAGCCCACTGCCACCTCTCTTCAGCTGTTGCAGGCAGGCGAGGGGCACTTTCCACCACTGACACACATTGTGTCCTGGTAACTGTGTCCTTATTTTTTCTTTTCTTTTTTTTAATATTTATTTATTATGTATACAATATTCTGTCTGTGTGCATGTATGTCTGCAGGCCAGAAGAGGGCACCAGACCTCATGACAAATGGTTGTGAGCCATCATGCGGTTGCCGAGAATTGAACTCAGGACCTTTGGAAGAGCAGGCAATGCTCTTAACCACTGAGCCATCTCTCCAGCCCCCCTTATTTTTTTTTTCTGGAATGTTCTAGCTCTTTTCTTATCTCCAAATCCCAAATTAGTATAGGTCCTGTCTGGTGTTAACCCTGGGAATTTTGCCTCTCTCAGTATCATCCCAGGACAAAGTCCTGTACCTTGTACTTAGTTAGCAGTGTGTGTGCACTTGTCATCTGCACGGCTCTAGGTGCGCAGGGAGCACTCACCTCTGCTGAAATGCCTTCTGGGCCATCTCTCTTGCAGCTCTCTTGACATGCTCAGGAACGGCATCCTTTTCTGCCTCAGACACCTGATACACTGGGTGGCCCGCATCCAAGCGATAAGGACCCCCTTTGCCACCAAGACCTGCAGTGTCTCTTCCCCCTGGAAAGAAAATATGGGGGCTTAGTTGTTATGTCTAGAGCCTGGCCACAAAACAGAAGTCAGACCGTGGCTCTAAGACAGTCCTGTGAAATATTAACTGAGCTAGTAATTAAAGCCTCAAACACCTTCACCTGAACACAAAGACGCTCCTGTTTAGGGCAACTAACCTTTATTCTATCCATCCCAATCCACCCATATTTTAAGGTTCAGTCCAAATTTAATTTGAGCATTTTATCTGATGGAGGGATTAATGATTCTGTGTGCTGTTTGCAGCCCTTTAATACTGCCTCTTACCAACTATTTGACGGCTGGGTGTCTGTTCTCCCACCCTGGACAAGAGGCTCCACCACAGTGCCGACAGACACTGCACAGTCCCTAACTAAAGGGGCAACTCTTCTTCTAGTTACCTACTCTCCCTAAAACAGCCAGGTGAGTTGTACATAAAATTTCTTTTGTTTTGAAAATAATAAAAATGATTGAGAGATTAAATGACTTTTTAGTGACCTCATATCACTCAGTCAGCCAAGATTTGAAGGCAATTATTATGGAGATTTTGGCATTCAGTTTTGAATAATGCACAACAGATAAACATCATCAGCTTGAGAACAGTTTTTCATTATAAGCTCAAGTTTACATGCCTGTAAGTACACGTCATGCAACACTGCACGAGCTATTTATACTAATACGAAAGTTAGATGCCTGTAAAGCCAGGTAGGTAGCATTATAAAGTGGTAGAGACATTGGCCAATTACAGAGGAATGCTTGGTGTAATATATGCTCATATTTAAATTATTTTAAATCATTGTATTGAGCAAAGAAAATATGTACATCTATTGGCTACATTTGGCCTGCTCTTAGAAAACTAACAACGAGTTTCCACCTCAGACACCTGATACACTGGGTGGCCTGCGTCCAAATGAAAAGGACTCACATGTAATTTGGGAACTTACTAAGAATCCAATATTACAGAGGCGGCACACACTGCACAGTCTAGCACAGTACTGTAAACTAGCTGCATGATTATGGCAGAGTACGAAATTGGTTTCAACTCAACAGCTGGGTCTTCAGAGAAGTCACTAACTTCTCTGTGTCTCAGTCCTCAGTCCCTGCCTTATGGGATTTTCACCAAGCTACACCGCTTGGGAATCTATCTGGCGGGCGGTAAGCGCTATGTAAGTGACTGCCCTGGTGATAATTATTGGGCTCCAGTGACACAAGAGTGAGGTCATTTCTAGATTCGTGTGCTGGAAAACTGGAAAGCTTTTTTTCGACTTTGGTTCAATTATGTGACTCTGCCCCATTAGAACTTTGATTTGTCTAATGAACTAAAAATGAGAACTTGGAATGAGCTCCTTATGAAAGTCCAGGTGGGTCATATCTGGGGGAAATACCACCAGAGTAGTAATATCTACCAATCACAGAAGTTTACCCTTTTGATTGGACACATCTTATTTCATTTAGAAGTGGGTGGTGGGAAATTCCTTCTATAAACGTATGATTCCCGGTTTCCCCTTCCAGCTGGTGTGTGGTAGAAAGGCGTGCTGGCAGGCAGGGATGAGAAGTGGAGGGTGCGAGCTGTGTCTGGCCCGACCTGCTTCCTGCTGGAGGTCTTCCTTGAGGACCGTGACCTGGCATAATGCTTCCCGGTCACTTTGATGAAAAGGAGGTAGTGTGAGTGGTGGCCAGAGCAGGTCACGCAGCCCCTCAGGAGAGGCATCTGGGAGGGAGAAAGAGTTCTTTTCTCCACTCTACAGAATTTTAAATTCATTTTATTTAAATGAAAAATGCTTGCAGCTGAACTTGGACTCACATCACCCAGTCCATAAGACACAAGGGGACGAAAGCACTGATGATGGAAAAGAACCAGATGGTTTGTTGGCCCAGGGCTAAGTTTAATGTAGAGAAGTCTGGAGGGCACAAATGAGAGACAGGAAAAGACAAGTTGAAGTGTAGAAGCCTTGATCAGCTGAAAGGAAGAAACAAGGCCTGGGAAGCAGACGGGATGTTACGTCTGAGCAGGCACTGGAGCTAGTAGATGCACATTTAATAACAAATGAAACTTCCATTCTGCGTAGGCACTGCTGGGAAGCCGACATCTGGCCAGCTCATTCCACAATGCATTCCATATGGATTAAATACTGTTGGCTTGACATTAACTTCCAGATCAAAGGACACTCCTAAAAATAGCCTTTCTTTAAAGCTGATGCTCGATGAATAAACAGAGCAGGCAAGAAGTCCCGGGCTTATTTGATAGCATATTGTCTCAGCACAAAAACCCATTTCCTGCCAAGGCCTTCAAGGCCAAGAGGCACAGAGCATCCGAAGGGAAGGTGATGGACTGAGCTGTGCCAGCGCTTCTCCTGGCTGAGATAAGCCAGACGGTGCGCAGTCTGGCCCCGTTCCTACGCTCCGGCAGATGTGTCTGCAGCAGCTCCTGGGCGGGAAGAGGAAGACGGCGCTTGGGAACAATGGTCTAGGAGAGCAGCCAAAAGGAAGGACTGGCACCCGGCCATCAGTGCAGAGCACATGGACCTTATCTCCAAACCGTGTCCCTCCCTCCACACACTCCCTGCTCAGCTGTGGACAAGCGCCATTTCTTCCCCAGGTTGGTTCTTCAAGAACTTGATGTCAATTCCTGGCACGATTTCAAAGGCAAGGAATTGAAAGAAGGGATCAACGTTTCAATGTCTATGCTCTTTAGCCCAACCATTCTGCTCCATGCTCTAAATTCGTAACTAATTTAATGTTTCACATGACCCCGTGAGGCAGATAACGTTCCTCCCTCCTCCTTTACTGATGAAGCAACTATGAGGTGGGGGACAGTTTTAGGTCAAAGTGTGGCAATCTGTGGGGTGCCAATGCCAGGCTTTCTGCACGTCTTGATGTCATGCAGAGACAGAGGGAGAGGGGCTGAGCAGGGCAGCCAGTGCCAGCTCAGGGTTAGAATGCTGACCTGACAGACGCCAGAAAAATTGGGACGACTTAGAATACACATGCTACCAACCTGTTCCGCCAGCCCAGGTATTGCCACCCACGTGGGGCATGTTGTCTGGGTCCTCCTTGCCATGTTTTGGGTCGCTCACGTCTTCATTACTGTCTCTTTCGATTGTTATCTGAGAAGGAAGAGTTGGAACATGGTCACTGTCCTGTGAATGCCGGGAACTGCAGAACTGACAGAGCTGGTTCCAGAGGTGTGTGGACCCTCAGCTCATGACAGGTTGGGTCCGGAAAAAAACTTCATCATCACATTCAACATTAATTTGGTTGGGAAACAAAAAATTTTTTTTTAAAAGAAGTTCTTTGAAAAGTAAAAGAAAGGAGCAGGGGCTGAGCTCTTTCAGCTTTAGCGTTCTGGCACAGAGGATGCTCTGCGAACTTATGCAAAACGGGAGCCATGGAAACAGGAAAATGGTTCTTACCATTTCCCAGTGGGCTAAAAGGCCCAGCTCCTCACCAATCCAGCTGAGTCACCACATATGCATCGGCCCATTTAATTTTCAAATGTTTGAGCAATGTCATTTTATTTAAAAAAATATACAAAACAAAAATCAGAAAATACATATCATCATATCATGTAATAGATTTAGGATCCATATACCCACACATACTAAACAATGCTTATCTATTTTTAGATCCACTGAAACATTTTCATGTTGTGTAGTTTTCCTGATTAATCTGTATTTTCAGACCATATTTATGATTCTTGGGATTCAAATGAAATAAGTGACATTTTAGCTTTATCTATGACCGGTTGTCTCTATTCGATTTTCATTCCACAACCCTGCCAAAAAAAAAAAAAAAAGCACTATCAGGCCTGTCCACAGTTTCTGTCCTAGTGACGTTTCTACTGCTGCGACACATAGGGAACTTGGGGAGGAAAGGCTTCACTTCCAGGTCACACTCCGTCACTGAAGAAATC
>JAQHUG010000142.1:4403278-4428462 GCA_028555095.1 Dicrostonyx torquatus
GGAGGAGAGCCCCCAGGTGAGTGGAGGGAGGAGAGCCCCCAGGTGAGTGGAGGGAGGAGAGCCCCCAGGTGAGTGGAGGGAGGAGAGCCCCCAGGCCAGTGGCCTTCCCAAAGGTGGGCCTGACTTCCCCCACAGAGCACATACTTTTGCTCCTCTGTACTCTCTCAGCACCCTGTTCTCATTGCCCCTTGGGCTACATCAGTCCCATGAATCCAGGGAAGTTCTATCCTTTGCTATGTCCCCGCCTGGTGTGTTCAGGGGTGGGGTGAAAACAGATGCCCACAGCCAAGCTGAGCAGTGTCTCTTGGGATACAACCTTTGGAATGGGTGTTTAAAGGACACAGGGGGCGCTGTCCTATTTATGCAAACTGGCTTTTCTGAGGAAGACTGGCATAGGGAAAGGTATCTACTTGAGAACAAAGACTCTGATCTGCACGAATGGGCAGGTCACGCTCTGAGGTGCTGTGCTCTTTGTGTGGAGTGCGCGCACAGCCGTTCTGTTTTAGGGATCACAGCACAGAAAATTCAAGGAAATGGAAAACACCCTTCCCCGCACTCCTATTCTTCTTAGATAACAAAAGACAGATAATTATCTAAAGCATTTCTCAATCTGAACAAAATAGAAAAGTGACCTTTTCGTCTGTGCCAATCAGTGCAGTGATGTCAGCGGCAGCCGGGCAGTGGGCAGGCCTAGGGAATGCTCAGGGAAGCCTGCTGTAGCTCTCCAGCCGGTCACAAGCTCCATAAACACAGAGACTTTGTTTAACAGACAGCCAGACCTGCATGGCTCATAGTCACCCCTAGGGAGTGATAAATGCCCCTGCTGGTACACTCGCATAAACTGAGACGCGGTGAAATTCTGTTGAAAGATACTCCTTGTGCTCAATAAACCTGAAGGTTTCAAGCCTGAAGGATGGCTAGCCTAAGCAGGAAAATAAATCAACCTGGCAAGAAAAAGCAATCATTTGGAGTGCTGGGAAATCAACCTAAGCGTACAGGGTATTGAATTCAGTGACTGAAAAATCACATGCTTGCTAGTTGAAAATCCCACTTCTACCTTTATGCCATTTATAAAATGCACTTTTGGGGTAAAGAGAGGGTAACTGGGATGTGTGAATATGTTCTAAGTATATTATATGCATGTTTGAAAAGGTCAATAAAATCCATTATTTTGTATAGTTAATATTAACATTAAATAATAACAACACATAGTTAATTAAAAACCATGAGAAGCACGTATTGCTGCCTTGGCTACATAATGCTGGACCTGGCGCTTCTGTCTGATGTGTTTCACAGTGTGATGCTCTGTTCAGACTCGCCTGTTGTCTTCTAAAAAATGACAAATGAAAACTTATGGAACTTTCGGGAAGTGACATTTTGAGCTTGTTGAATCAAAATACTCAAAGAATTGTTTGCTTTATTTTACTACAACAATCGAAAAGGACAACAGAATCCGGACCAGGGGAAGAAGCTGGGAAATCCTGTGAGCAGTTCACCCACTGTGTCCGGTCCCTTGTCCACAGAGGCCTCTTGCCTACCCCGTGTCCTCGTTCTGCTCCTCCACCACAGGCAGGGAGGTCTTGGTCTTTAAGTACCTGCCTGCACAGGGCATTGGCAGGGTGCAGTGCTGTTATCTGTGGACAGTGTGGGTGGAAAACAGGGCCGGGGCCCTCTCTGGGAGGAAAGATGTACAGTGAACCGCTGAAGGAAGAGTAGTTGTTTCTATAAGGAAAAACAAACTTTAAAATGTTTCTTTTTCTTCTTAACACACAGAGATACACAGAGAGACAGACAGGCACACCCCACATGTGTGCATGTGCCTGTAGAGGCCAGAAGGCATTGCATCCTTTGAGCTGGAATTACAGGGGCCATGAGCCACCTGACACGGTGCTGGGAACTGAACTCAGGGCCCCAGAAGAGAAGCAAGCACTGTTAACAATTGAGCCATCTCTACAACCCCTGCAAATGTTAAGATTCAATGAACAAAATATAACTAAAATCTTAATTCTATTAAGATATTTAAGTCCAAAGCAATTAGGGATTCACCTTTTAAAAAAAAAAAAAAAAAAAAACTTATGCCGGGCGGTGATGGCGCATGCCTTTAATCCCAACACTCGGGAGGCAGAGGCAGGTGGATCTTTGTGAGTTCGAGACCAGCCTGGTCTACAAGAGCTAGCTCCAGCGCAGGCTCCAAAGCCACAGAGAAACCCTGTCTCGAAAAAAACAAAAAAACTTATAATGTCTCACATAAACCATTTTCAAATACTTTTAGAAACATAAGGTTTGTGGCACCCGCTTCAGGTCAAACACTAAGTCTGGAGTCGGCTGGAATTCTGACCTTCCTTATATGTACTAGCTCAGACTTCGGACAGAGTTACTGTAATGTCTGCTCTGGAGTGGGGTCAGCACTGCTGTGTGACGGATTATTACTCAATCACCATTCTAGCACTGGTAGTCTCAGTATAATTAAAAATAATTATTATTTGTGATCAAACCATTTTATTTGCAGACTTAGAGGCGAGGAAGGGCTGAAGAGGTCGCTGTGGGCTGATGTCCTCTGCAGGGCAGATCTCCCTGTCCATATCACTAAAAAGTCCAGTTAAATGATTAAAAACACTGTTTTCAGCCTGAACAGAACTGCATGTTAACTCTATCATGGCTGGACATGTGCATACAGCTCAGTCCTTTGGATGAGGAAACTGTAGCATTGGGGTATTGAATTAAACCTTGTTTCTCGGCAACAATCAACATGGACAACACTCTTATTTGTTAGAAGTGAGAGACTAAGAGTTAGACGGACTCCTGGTAGGCAGAGAGACAGGGAGAGGGGCCAAGGCTAGGTAACTTCCAAGATAGCCACCTTCTTCCTCGTCCTCCTGACTTGAGACAAAAATCTGGCAGTTTAAAACAAAGGCCTGGTAGGCTTCTGTGTCCCACCTGCAGCCCCGTGACGGACTGGCTCAACAAGATCAAGGCTTGGTCGGGACATTACACATAGTTGTGGCCCATCAGCCACCCTTTAAAGTAAAGCAGGGGAGGAGAATTGCAGAGTTTGAAACCCCCTTCCTTCTGGACTTTCCAGCTGAGCCCTCCCTCTGTTTTGCAGAAGGCCTTCTTTCTGTGTGTCTGCTGCACGCATGCATTCTGTCATTTCCAGTAAACTCCCTTCTTCAACGGATTGTGTCTGCTGCTGTTGACAGTGTTCGAGATTTCTCCACAGCTTTTTCCTACCTTTTCTTTCTCTAACTGGCAGAGAAAATGAACTTGATAAAGACCCCTAGACTGTATCAAAAGCATATGTGTTTACTTAGAAAATATGTTTATTCCAAACCTATATCAACAATTTCTTGAATGGGGATTTTTTTAGAATTTAACAAAAACCTCTTGAATGTGTGTGCATGTGCACGCAGAAGTGTATCATGTGGGGGACAGAGGTCAGTGCTGGCTGGGTGACTTCTGGAGTTAACCCCTCCCCTTTGCTTTTATGAAACAGGGTCTCCCTATGTAACTTTGGCTGGCTTGAAACTCGTTATGTAGATCAGGCTGGTCTTGACTGAGAGATATCTGCCTGTGTCTCTGCCTCCTGAGTGTTAGGATTAAAGGTGTGCATCACCATGCCTAACTTTCAGAGGCAGGGTCTCTCACTGAACCTGGAGCTCACTGATTTGACTTGGCCGGGTACCTAGCAGCTCCCAAGATCCACCTGTCCTTTTGTTTCTCTCTGTCAGACAAAGGTGACCTGGCCAGCTATGGCCACCCAGCCTCACAGTGCCGCTCAGCTTCCATTAATCCTCAGTGCCCCCATCATCTTCAGCACAACCTTTGTCTTCCCTGACCTCTTGCCTTTTCTCTTGGGAAAAAGTCATTGGCCTCACGGTCTTCTAGCAAATGGACCTACACTTTGGTTCCCAGTTTCATCCTTTCTGTGGAGTGTAGGACCCTCTTCCTGATGCTGAACCTGTCTAACTTGGTCTCCCAGCTACCGTCGGGTACCAGGCTCCCAACCGCATTTTGCTTGCATTCTCAATAGTGAGAAAAGATACCAGAGGCTTCTCATCTTTGAATAGCTGCTTCCTAGTGCAATGTCTGATACCTAACAGATTTCCAGCAGATGATCATTAAGTGAATGGCTAATGACTGAGCACTGAAGCTCCTCCTTCTCATCAGCTGGGGCTGCATTTCCTTCCAAGTACCACTTACAGCCTAGCTCTGGTCGCTTGTTAGTAGGAAGGGGGCAGGGACTGAGGTTCACACAGTGCAAGATGACCAGCGCTTGATGTGTAATCATGAGGACCAGAGTTCAGATCCCGGCACCGGTGTAAAAGTTAGGAAGTATGTGGGAGGCAGAGACAGAGCATCCCTGGGACAAGTGCCTAGCCAGACTAGACAAACTGGTGGGTTGTGGGTGCAACTGAGAGACCTTGCCTCAATATATAAGGTAGAGAATGAACAGGCAGACACCCAATATCAATGTCTGGCCTGTCTCTATAAGTATATATACATAAGGCCACACCCACGAGAACATGCACACAACACACACAAACACACAGCAGCGTTTCCATCTTCCTTCTAGCTGGTTTGTCCGAGAGGATTGTGTTGGTAATCATTTTTCCACTTAAAATCCTTTTCCTAGTTTCACGCAGTGCTCACGTGTGCTGAAAGAAGCTCTAGAGGCCGGCACTCCCACAGGATGCAGCGTAAGTAAATTTTTAGTAAATGTAAGCCTAAAGGACCAATCATCTAGAAACGAATAAATCTACACATACTTTTCTTCTTCTTTCTGCAGGTGAAACTCAGCATCTTCCTTCTGTGAGTCTACATGCAGAGCCCTCATCAAAACTTGATGGCTGTGTGCTATGCATTACATTAAAACAAGAATTCCCCAAGGAACTAAGGCATAAACCTTGGGAGAATCCTTGGAAGGTCTGAAAGAGATTTCCCTCTAACCTGATTGGGAAACCTACCCATGCTGCACCTAAGAAAACACAGAAGGAAGGGAGTAGCTTGCCTGTGCATGTGCATCTTTCTAGAGTCAACAATGTATACATTTTGTCCAGTTCTAACAGATGTATATTGCTGGCATTCAAAAATACTTTATAATATGGTTAAGAGCATAGACATCACAACTTGTTTCCCTGGATTTCTCTGGCTCTTGATACAAAACCAGGCAAGGTACCACATCTACAAGAATGATGAAGGCACGCTTCTTACAGGGTCACTGTGGGACTAAAGGCAATCACACAGAATCACTAGGAATCACCTGGTCACACCAAGGGCTATTCATGATTATCCTATTGTTTCTGACAATGAAAAGTATGGCATAGTATAGATCATTTTTTAGTAGAGATATGTTAGGTATATATTCCGGTAATAATAGTACTGGGAGAAATAAGTCAGGATTTTAATTAAGAATGTTTTGTGAAATTTGGGTTGTATAAAATTCTACACTCTGTCTAGATCTTGACCCTCATGACCTCACTTGGGGAGTTCAGTGTTGCTGTGGAGACGATAAACATCAAGACGGCAGTGGGCCCCTTTTGTGGCTCTGCAGCTGGAACAAGAGCTCCCTCACTTTAGAAGTCCTGAATACATGTTTGTTCTCAGAGACAAAGACATGGTATGAAGGGAACTAGAAACATTTCCAGTGGGGAACAGTCCACATGACTGCACCAGGCGAGACTTGAAGAAAAAGATACCTTAGGAAAACAAGAAGAAATATGGCCAAGTCCTGAGGAGAAGGCAAGTCGTTTTGGTCTACAAATTCCAAACTCAAGTTCGCACTTGAATCTCTTCGACTTGTTTGCTTGTCAACTTAAAAATATTTTAAGTCAGGTAACACCAGATGCAAAATTTCTATTTATTTATATACTTCATGGTATGCATCTAAAAGAAAGAAAACATGTTTCCCAAAATGTAAAGAAAAGAAGGTACCATTTTCCTCCTCATGATAGCTTTTAGGAGAAGTTTCTTGCTGCTCACTTGTAGAGCTGGAAATGAGAACGAGTCTGGCTTCTGAGGAGTGTGCAGTCCTTTGTCAGCTCATTCAGCCCAGACGGCCTGCTGCTGAGCGCTGGCCACTGGCCTGGGCTGGGCACAGCACAACTCCCCAGTCTACAGTCTAGACCCCTTAGACAGATCACTGCTAGCATGCATAATTCTCCAGAGTGAGCATTGTTATTCCCATTTTCTAGGGCAGGAAAGACACAGCACTGGTTCTCAACCTTTCTAATGAGCAACTCTTTAATATAGTTCGCATGCTGTGGTGACCCCAACTCCCAAAGTAATTTTGTTACTACTTTATAACTGTAATTTTGCTACTGTTATAAATCTTAATGTACATATCTGATGTGCAACACGAAAGGGGTTGTGACGCACAGGCTGAGAATCACCAGCTTACTACACAAATTGTTAACGCCAAGCCCAGTTCTTGCCACTCTGAAAGGCGGGTTCAGCAGATCCATTATCCAATGTAATACTGTATTACATTGGCTTTTAATAGTGCCTATGTTCCTATAAGTCCCAGAATTCACTGTTTTCTAAAGGGCACTGTGGTTTAGGAAAAGTAAGAAATGTGTAAAAGATGCATTAATGTCTTCCCTTTTAACTTATGTGCCAGATTTACAGGCATCCATGGACATCAGGCCCACTGTACCCTCTAGAAGCTGTTTATGTGAAGACTTGACTTTGCAAACTCCATTTTAAAGAAGGGGCTTCATCTTAAGCCATATAACAAGCTGGGGGTGGGTGAGCCATATCAGCTCCAGAAATGTGCTGCCATAGCAGAAATTTGAACAGATACCCTAAAAATGGCCAATTAAGAAGATGGAGAGCAGGGCCATAAAGTTTAACGAGGTCCAGATGTTCCTAGGAGGCACCTGTCTTTGAAGACACCTTGCCAGTTATTAATGGCTCTTTGTTAAGTTTTTGTGCCTCAAAACTGACCAATGGTTTCAGAAACTACCTTATCCTACGTACTCCTCACTCAATCCCAAAACATGAACTCCCTGATTGCGATGTTTCCCCTTTAAAAGTTCTACCCTCCCAGGGCTCCCACCACACTTTCTGCACCTACCATGCTGGCATGCTTAAAGGTGTTGGTCCAAACTTAAGTTTGAATATTATTAAAAACCTCACGTAATTTACATTGGAAATCCGGCTCTGTGAATTCTTTGGGGACCAGAAACTTGGACATAACATTTACATACAGGTTGAACTAGCTGTCTATCAGACAGTCACATGCAGGCCCTGTTGACCCAATGCCTACCTGTGGCTCAGCTCTGACAAGGGGATTTCTTTGTCGGAGGACACTGGGTATATTATATAGTCCCTGGAGGTGGCATTTTCTCAGATGTAAATGGATCACAAGGGTGTTATAAAGAGGAACCTTGATGGTAAGGAAAGATCTCTTACCTTCTCATGCCTAGGCTTTCTAGCAATGGCAGCAAGACACACTGTCTTCTCAGTTACAGAGAAAGACAGTCCTACAGGAATGTCTCAGAGAGGTGGGGCTGCAACAGATATTCTGCTCTTGGGACCTAAATGCAGATGAGACACTTTAATGACGCTGAAAAAATGTAAATTAGCTTTTGGGTAGCTGAAGAAGGGCTTGAATAAATGACCTCTAACCCACAGGCGACCCATCTCTACAAACTCAGTAGGACTAAATGAACATTAAGTACAGATCTACAAACAATAAAGGTTTCTTAAATACCTCTGAGGATGGTCATTTAAAAGGCCCTCTTTTTGAAAGAAACTGTTTTAGAAATCCAAAAAGTATCATTTGTAACTGGCCCTGAACTTACTCCAGACATTCCTTTGATAGATGTTTAGTTTGGGGAATTATGCTGGCACCGGGCATGCGGCGATGAACAAACTGGCACTTGGGTAATAAACAAGTATTAATCAAAGACCTCAGGTTCAGCTGACTGAAGCCTGGAGAAGAGGCTGACTGCTGTCTTGGAGATCTGCCTAGTTAGCAGCGATGGGCTCTCCCCAGCAAGACAGGAAAAGTCCTCTGTACCAGGCACAACACCCCATGTGCAGCCTCGGGTTTCCTGAACCTGATTGTTAACTAATTAGGGTGATAAAAACAGAGTCCCTTTTTATAGCCTTGGAATGAACACAATCTAAAGAATTTCTGGAAGCTTGAGTTTATGATATTTATCTGATTCAGGTTTTATAAATATTTCTTTTTTTAATTTTATTTTTTCTATCAACAACTAAGCTATTCATTTCTCATGGACAGTGCTGGTGTTTCTGAAATAGCTCTTCCCTTGACGTTACTGGGGAGGAGGGCGCTATTTCCCCAGAAAAGTAAACAAGGGAATAAAAACAAGGCGACTCAAAGGATGAGGAAGTCTGCTTTTCTAGAGAACAAAGGATTTTTTCCCAGCTTGTCAGAGACTTAAGTGTGGACTTTCCTGGATGTAAAGCGCTGTTCAAATGGCAGAAAGAATTTCATCTAGGCCTATAAAAGGTCTCAAACAATAGTTCTTGCTTGAAGCTACATTTAGCACACAGTAAAACAACCTTTTCCTCAAGTGTCCTGCACAGACCTGCAAAGTTTAACCATCCCAGGAGATGCACAATTCTAATTACTTCCAGGGCAGCCTTCACAGCCTGGAGCTGAGTGAGATGCTAAAGGGAGTGGTCAGAATGATGGACAGCCTATAGGAATAAGGGATGCTTAGAGATAGTTCAAAACAGCAGCCTGGTGCTTTCCACTCAGTGTAGGTTAGGGCTCACAGAGCAAGTAGCAACGCTGTTGTGATCACAGACAGCACACTGTTGTGGTCACAGGCGGTAACACTGTTGTGAAGAAGAGTTTTGAGTTTTCTACATGTACCGCTTAGAATCTGAGGAGGGATGTAGGTACATCTGCTTTGCCATCTCAGGTCAAGGGCCCTCCAATCCCTGCTCAGTTTCTACTGTTCTTGCACTAAGAAAAACTGAGGACTGGTTCATTTACTAACACGTAAGTTCAAATATACTGATATTTTGGGTGGCATCTGACCCATCATCATCTTTTTTTTTTTTTCCAGTTTCCCTGAGGTGAAAAGGTGTTGATGACAGGAAGCTTTAGGTCTTAGCCTACACCATATTATATTCTTAATACCTCAAATTGTCTATGAAAACTTAACAGATTACTAGTAACTTGAAAACCTTTTTTAAGGGGCCAATGAAATGACTCAGAGAGAAAAAGTATCTGCAGCCAAGTCTGACAACCTGAGTTCAAATCCCAGAACACACATTGTAGGCGCGAACCAAAACCCCCAAGCTGTCCTCTTACTTAATTACACATACATACACACACAAAAGCAATTTTTAAAAGGCTAATCCTCATAAAACTCAAGACCAGATTGTGTCATCTCTAAGTTCTATCACACATTTAAGGAGCTGAGAACAATTTTTCAAAACTCTTCTGAAAGCGGAAAGAGAGGCCTGGGACTCAGCGAGAACATTACAAGGTGTCCAAACGGGGAAGAGAGTAAACTACCTCTGCTCGCACACAGCACAGTGATGTACAAATCCAACATCCTCACATCTGGGGCACCACATGCTAATCCCAGCACTCAGAAGGCTGGGGCTGGAAACTGTTTTGAGTCCAGGACAGCTGGGTCTATAGGGTGAGATTCTGTTTCAAAATACCCAAACAACCAACCAGACACAAATAAATAAGTAGGAAAAGCCCAAGGGATCTACTAAATCTATTAGAACAAGTTATGAGAACAACGATGTTGCAGAACAATAATTAAATATTATTTCCATAGACTAATAATGATCAAAGATTAAAATTGAGAAAATTTCATTTCCAACAAACATGAAAAAGATTAAAACATTGTAAAACCTATACTCTGGAAAATACAGAACGTTCTTGAAAGAAATGTACGGACCTCGATAAGCAGAAGAACATGCAAATTCATGAATCAGAAGACCTAATGTTGTTAAGATGGCAACATTCTCCACACCCATCTAAAGAGTTCATGTAATCTTTATTAATATCCTGCCTGAATTCCTGGTCAAAACTGATAATCCAGTTCTAAGATTGTATGCAAATGAAGGGAACCGAGATAGCACAAACTGTTAAAGAATCATGCTTTCACATTTAAAACCTCACAACAAAGCCACCACAGTCAAGCATAGTATTAACACAGGCTAGACATTAACGGGATAGAATGGAGCAATATGGAAGTGTAGGTCAAATAAACCCTCCCCTTCCCAACTTGATTTTTGGTCATGGTGTTTCATCACAGCAATAGCAACCCTAACTAGGACAGAAACCAAAGAAAAAATAGGTAACATTTGGTATATCCAACCAGAAACCTTTATGTTCAGTGGGTCCTACTAGGAGAGTGAAAAAATATATATAGCCCACAGAAAGAGGACATGCGAACCATAACCTGATAGCTTTTATATAAAGATTTTTGATAACAGAACAGCAAACAGGCATCCCAAATGGAAAATGGGCAAAGGATTTGAATAGCTCTTTCTCCAAAGATATACAAATAGCCCGTAACAGAAAGATGAAATGGCAGATGTGCAACATCGTTAGCTATTGGGAATGGCAAGTCAAAACCACGAGATTCTACTTTACAGACATTAGGATGCAAAGAGAGAGTAACAACTGCCAGCAAGAAACGTGAAGGCTCAGGAACCCGCACATACCGTGGTGGGGATGTAAAACACAACAGCTGCTTTGAGACAGTTGGATTTTCTTCAAAGGTTAAACATGGAATTTCCAGAAGACTCAGCTACCCCACGCCCAGGTGCACATGCAAAGTCACCAAAAATCTGTGTCTACACAAAAGCATTTGGATGTGTTCCAAATGTTCACAAGCCCAAAGCAGAAACAACACAAATGTCTATAAATGAACAGTTAAAATGAGGCACACCACTGCCAGGCGGTGGTGTCTTTAATCCTAGCACTAGGGAGGCAGAGGCAGGTAGATCTCTGAGTTCATAGCCAGCCAGAGCTACAGAGTGAGTTCCAGGCCAGCCAGGGCTACACAGAGAAACCCTGTTGTGAAAAATAAAAATAAAAGTCAAAAAAACAAAATAAAAAACAAACAAACAAAACAACAAAAAATGAGATATACCTATGCAATGGCCTATTACTCAGAATAAAAGAAATTGAGATACTTAAGTATATTATGGTATGGATGTGCCTTAAAACATTTTGATTATGATAAGTGAATGAAGCCTGTCATAAAGACGTACATAACGTACATTTTATTTTTATTTTTTTTTTGGTTTTTCGAGACAGGGTTTCTCTGTGGCTTTGGAGCCTGTCCTGGAACTAGCTCTTGTAGACCAGGTTGGTCTCGAACTCACAGAGATCTGCCTGCCTCTGCCTCCCAAGTGCTGGGATTAAAGGCGTGCGCCACCACCGCCCGGCTTACATTTTATTTTTTATAAAATGTTTAGGATTGGCAAATCCACCAAAACAGGAGGTGGGCTGGGAGCTGCCTGTGATGCTGTCAGCATGGAGTCATATCATACAATCTCTGAAGGGTTCTGATCAGATTGGCATGTTTAGGACACACATATCATGATGATCAACTTGAGCAGTTCAGTGGACCAGACCAGAGGGGAAAAGCCCTAGATGCAAATGTCCCTTGTCAGTCAAGGGTTAGATATTCTGCCACTAACAGTAACTGCTTTTCTCTTCACGTTCTTGAGAACCTGAACTTGACTCTGAAGCTCTGAAATCCCAAACCTGACCTTTCTGGAGGGCTGATCTGCTGTTATGAGTGGAAAATTCCATGCCAGAATCAAGTGATGGACACAGTTAGTACACTAACACACTAAAACTACTGTGTGAAGCTGCCTTCAGGAACTGGATCTCATGTTTAGATCTGACTGTCATCCCAACGACATTTCATTGTTTACACAAATATTTCAAAATCTGAAAGAACCTGAGGTTTGCAAAACTTTCTGTCAAAAGTATCTCAGGCAAGGAAAACTCAATCTACATAATAAATACAAAGGGATAAATGGGCTTCTTATATTAGGTTAATGTCCAGGCTAGTTTTATGTCAACGTGACTTAAGCTAGAGTTATGTGACAGGAGGGAGCCTCTACTGAGAAAATGCCACCAAAAGACTGGGCTCTAGACAAGCATATTCTTATTTAGTGATTGATGAGGGAGGGTCCAGCTCATTGTGGGTGGGGCCATTCCTGGGCTGGTGGTCCTGAGTTCTCTAAGAAAGCAGGCTGACAAGCCATAAGGAGCAAGCCAGTAAGCAGCAGCCTGCGTGGCCTCTGCATTAGCTCCTGCCTCCAGGTTCCTGCCCTGTGTGAGTTCCTGTCCTAACTTCCTTTGATGATGAACAGTGATAAGAAAATATAAGCTGAAGAAACCCTTTCCTCCCCAAGTTACTTTCGGTCACGGTGCTTCATTGCAACAATAGTAACCCTACGACAGTTACTACCCTGAACTCCCTATAGTCGAAGAGGTAATCATATCATCCATGTTTCTTGTGGAATAATGTTATTTTGTGTATTTTTGGTGAATATTTTAAATAGAGAAGATCAATAAATAGTTTGAATATTGCTGTTTTGGGTATGTTGGTATTTGGTAACAATTTTTAAAATTCCATTGCAGAATTTCTACAGGTTTGTTGGTGGGGTGGTGGTGGTACTGTTTTTTCTTTGGTAACAAACCTTTAACTTTATAATGCACAGAGTTTGGGCTTCTGTCAAATTACAGACTTTTAGAGGTAGCAGAAAATACCAAATGCTGTATGCTCACATTGGGCTTCGCTGCTCAGAAGGAAGACATTCTACTGTCAGCCGGAGTTCATAGACATTAGAGACAAATGAAAATGACCATTACAAACACATCGTGTCTGTGTAGAATTTAGGGTCACCTGATTCACAGGTTTTTATAAAGGAGCCACAAACTTATCCGTAGGAAAAAGGTTGACAAAGAAACTACTCCAAAAGTTCTTTGTCACCCTCATGAAGAGTGAGCTCCTACACAAGGAAGATTCCTCCTAGGAATGAATCAAAGGATGCTTCAGCTCTCCACAGGACCCCACAGAAGCTCCAACAGACAAGCAGCCATTGATCCCACCACATGCCAAGGCTTTACTGAGCACTAACTGGGCATCAAGGCTTACTGGAAGCACTGGGGCCACCAGCCTTCACACATCAGTTTTGGACTTGGGAAGCCTGCCCTCCAGACGCATCTGAGGAAAAGATGCGGTCAGGGCAGAGGCAGCTGGAGCCACCAAGCACATGGAGATGAAGTGGCCTTAGCTATGAAAGCTGGGACACGGGAGTGGTGTGGGGTGCAGGCTCGCAGCCTGGAGTGCATGTTTGAGGGCTGGCAGAGGGAGCTCTGTCTTCATTGTTCTCATTTTTCTTAAGACTAAAGAATCTTGCCTTGTCATTCATAAAATGCAGAACATACTAAGAAAACCACTCTGGACCAGATTACATTTTTTCCAATGACAAATACAGTTAAGTTGTTGATCGCTGTGACAGCTTGTAAAGTTGTCTTTGATATAATGTGTGGAGAAAAAGACCCACAATTGTAATTTTCCTTATATTTGGAGAAATTAGTTAATTTTCCTTTCATTCCTTCTGACTTAAGCACATTCTATTTTGACCTTATTTTGGAAAGCAGATGTGCACAGCCCATCTTTTTTGGCTTTGGATTCTAAATCAGAGTTTTTGATGTTTTTGTAAGGCCAGATGGAACATACTTGATGCTTGGTGGGCCACATGATGTGACTGTTGCAATGTTCCCAGGTAACATTGTGTGAACACAGCTGTGCTCCAATAAATCTTTATGTAGATGCCAAAATCTGAACTTCATTTAATTTTCATGTGTCCCTTCATTTTTTCAATCATTAGAAATGTTTACAAACAAAATAAGGCAGAACCTCTGCTTGTCAGTCCGACAAAACCAGGTGACATTTCGCCAGTTTCCCAGATTTCATACTCTTTAAATGTTTGTTTTTCTCCAGAAGAACCTAAGACAGTCTACAGAGAGGAGTAGCAAACTCAACAACAGACAAAGTTTGGAGCAGAACTTGGCTTTGTTTCCTGTTCTGCGCCCACCCTGACAAGAGGAAAGAGAAGTCAGTAGAGATGGATTTTGCCATTCTCCTTAAAACTACTTGGAAAACCCTGACTTTATTGCCTAAATTTCAAATGAAGAAGATTTCATTTACAAGTCTGGATTCCAGTCTTCTCTTGAGAGAATAATGCCAAATTGGACCCATTTCCAGACAACAACACCAAAGGGTTCCTTCTTCCCGGATGGTGCCCAATGCCTTGTTGGCCTGGGACCCTCTTGGCCTGTGTTCTGCACCTACATCACCAATATCAATGTGTGTATGGGATCAAACACTTTTGTAGTCTCTGAGAGCACCACCTCTACTTACATAGTCTTAGGGAAGCTACACGGTGCAGAGGAATAAAAACAAGGTCAGCACCATCAACTGGACGGGATCCAGAGTCACCTGGGAGGCAGACCTCTGGGTATGTCTGTGAGGGACCTTCTAGATTTGGTTGGGAAGTGGGAAGATCCATTCAAATGTCAGCAGCAGCATCCCAGGAGCTGGAGTTCCAGACTGCATAAGAAGGAGAAAGTGAGCCAACTACAGCTCTGATAGCCCCCTTTTCCCGACTGGGGACCGAATGCAACCAGCTGCCTCATGCTCCTGCTGCCATGGCTCCCCTGCCAGTACAGACTGTGTCCCCTCAAACAGGCCTGGGCAGACGACTTACACCCGGCCTCAGAATGGAAACAGAAATGCGCACACCTGAAGCAGTGGCTGTCGTGATCTTAAGAGAATGTTCCAGAAGTATCTCATATAGACTAAGCAGTCAGTTTAAAAAAAGAAAAGACAGAAAAAAGGAAACCAACAGATCACTATAATGGAGAAAGCTTTTGGGATATATTTTTAAACTTCAGACCCATGTTGACTGTTGCTGTCTGTGGAAGGGTCTTTAAGATTAGATTAAAATATACCTGACTTCATAGAAAAAAAATTAAGGCCAAAGAGGTGAAGGGAGTGCTCAAAGACACATGCCAATGGTCCTGGGGATCTCCTTCCTTAATTACTGGCTTGAGGAATTCCTCTGTGCCATGTGGCTTTACTCAGACACCACTTCTCTGTCCCATCCTTCAGGCCATGCCACCTCACCCCACACAAAGCTCTTCAAGTGTCTTGATAGAGAGCAGAGTTTAAATGGGTGGTAAGAGGGACACAGCTGTCCAGCTAAGGAAAAGTCCCTACAGTAAAACTGCTCAAGAAGCTGCGGGGACCTCTCATTTTCCCTTTCTCTAGAGTCACTCTGTGGTGGATGACAGACACTGCCAACGTGTGCCTTTCTATTTCTGTGATTGCCATACTGTTACCATCCTTAGGTGTGCCCTACAAGCCAGGTTCAGCCACCCTTCCTAATAACCCGACGGAGGAGCCTGAATACTAGCGAAAGCAGGAAAAAGATGTATTCACTGTGGCTGGACTGGGTACCTCTACCCAGTAGATAGATCTCTACAAAGAGGTCACTGAACCGCTCTCTGAGCCCATCTTTTTAACTAGAATTCTCCATACAACACAATGACAACCGCTCAGTAGATGAAATTCTAGCATTGACTTATCTGAGATAGTCCTGTTCCAAGCTCACCGACACCCTCCTGTGGTCAGGAGAAGCAATAATTCTAGTCAAGCAAAAATCTGGAGCAATTTAAAGTTAATGCTTAATATAACATGGTAACTGTGAAATAACATTTGAAAAGGTCACTATAATTATATTATTTTGGGCTCCAGCTTGTGCTTAGAGGCAAAAGTATCCCCAACCAACTCTCTGATGAGACACAAAGTGATAATGCTTTTCTTGGGTCTTGTTCATTAAAGAAATCGGCTGTTATAAGTAAGACTAATATTCAACATATGTGACAGCCACATCACCGTAATCTTTTAGGCTTTTCTCCAATACTGTAAATGAAAGACGATTCTGAGACTCTCTGGCTGTCACTGGTTCATGCAAGGATAAGTAAGAGTCCTATCTGGGGAGAGTTCTCCTGAAGCTTCTCCAGGATGCCACCTTATCAAATGCACACTTGGTGGGCACAGAAGCCCTGGGGATGGTGGTGTAAGGACATAATGCTTGTGTGCCCCATTCCCTCCATTTTTATCAGCCCAGCCCTCTTATCGATTTATCCTAAAACATGATAAATGACATGCAGCACTGTATCATAAACCATAGCGACCATCAGCACGAAGGGCTTTTTCTAAGAGTTCTGCTACTCAGAGTCCATGGGAAACTAGAGTAAAGGAAACAGTAGGTAAGAATTGGCTACTTTCAAGGCAAGGGAGGTGCATGCCTTTAATCCTAGCACTCAAGAGGCAAAGGTAGGTGGGTCTCTGTGAGTTTGGGGCCAGCCTGGTCTAAAGGGTGAGTTCTAGGAAACCCTGTCTCAAAAAACCAAAACCAACACACATAAAAGACACTTGATAAAGTATTTTCTTAATAAAAAGAAAATTTGAGGGCTATTGGGTTAAACAAACATCAAGAGTTTTCTTTACAGTGGGGCTTCCCGAAGGCAGAGATTTACTAACTGTAATTGAATTCCTGAGCATTTTCTCAGTTACAGTACCATGCAATGACTCGAACACAGATTCCCTAGAGAACAAGACTCTGTGAAGCTGTGTTCAGAAACAGCTGACTGGGCACGCTTCCAGATATGCAGCTTTCTGTTTGCCCCAGCATTCTGCTCCACCTCTCTCCCTGCATCCAACGATCCCATGACTTGAACTGCACCTCCCTGGGAAGGATGCTAAGGCACACCAGCTTGACGCTCTGCTCCCTACTATCAAATGGCAGCAGGACACTGTCACCAGTCTTATTGCCGTGCAATCGGTGCATTCAAGATGCTCGACACAAGACTGCCTCAGGGTCCTGTCATTTGTCAGACATCAAACTACAACCGTCTGTAAGTCCTGCCTAAATACCCCGACCCCAGCCAGCCTGCATCAGTCCTGATCATCACCTGGGCCTCATGGCTGGCCTGCTTCACATTGCTATTGGTTCCCAAAGCCACCTTCCCACTCAGTCTCTATCCAGTAACCCACAGCAACACCCACTGTCAGAGAATTTGAGAACTCAGTTGGCTTCCACACAGTCAGGCTTCTTCTCCGCCCTGGACACCACTTGTTAGGGAACTCATTTACTTGAACCAAGCTTGTCTTAAACCATTCAGTGAAAACCAAGGGCTGCCTGGAGGGTGAATCTCCTTTAAACTGTTTTGAAAATGTTCCGTGTTGATAAGACTACATAGAGCCTACCTAAAGTCCCCCAGTTCATATGCTTTTGGTGGCTCCAGGCTAGCCCTCTAGCCCTTACCGTCACCTCTGCTTTGCTGCCCACTCTACTCCCTCATTTGAACCTGGACTTGCCCTCTGGGCTTTGGGCTTGGCTGTGGCATTTGCTTTCACCCTATGGCTTCTGTGTCTGGTCATCCCCGGATTTGAGGCACAGGTCTCCCTCTTGCCTACAAGGCACACCATACTAATCCTTATACTGACGCTGGCACCCAGGGTTTTAAAGGCCTGGGATGAATCTCCCTTTGTGTTTAGTTACTCAAACACATCCATTTAAAAAGGCAAGCCTCAGCTACAGGTGGAGCTCAGAGGTAGACTGCTTGGCTTGCTGGCAGGGGCCCTGGGCTTATCTGTCTGAGATCCCCAGCACTACAAGCAGCAAGAAACGCCCAGCCTCAGCTCCAGTTTGTTGGCTTATCCATCCTCCTCTCACACTTTTCCTCTGAACTGCACACTCACAGAACTTACAGCCCTGAGCTAACAGAGCTACAGACTGTTTGGCAACACTTGGCTCCTTGCTTCTGTTTCACAATTAGCAGCCGCACAGAACAAGCTCCCTGCGGAAGGTCCCAGTGCTGGGTCTCCAGTAAGTGTTTCAGCAGAACCAGCTGGCTAAACACATGTCAAGGGCCTCACATACCCATTGTCTGTCTATAATTCAATGGATGACAACCTGCCAATGGCACAGCTTGGATCACCATCATCTGCTTAGGAAACTGGTTTGTTGAGCTTCCTGGAGCCAGACTGGATGACAAACACTGTTGTGTGGTTATAAATAAACTAGAAACATGGGGGTTCATAGCAAACCAATAGAATGTTCAGGATGAGAGTTCAGTGATCAAGCCGGCAGTCGGCAAATGTGATGGCATAGCAAGAAGATATCTTATCCAATGAAAATGATTTTATGGTGATGAATATGTAATTTGGGGCCTTTTGGGGGCAACTGCTGAGGATGGGACGACTAGGAGCTACTTATTAATACACAATTTTCATTGATATTGTATTTAAGAATTTTCACTATATCCATATGACAATAATTACAAATCCATTCACTTTTTAAATGTCAGTTATTTCGTGAGGACATAAACATAGCTGAAATAAGACCATACTTGACAAATCAACATGAATCATGGGAACAGGGCCATTTGGAAAAGGACAGCTCTTCCCAGTGAGTGAGAGGCCAGACTCTGTGGGGAAGACCAGCCAGGCTTCTGCTCTGTCCTGCAGCTCAGGGTGTCTGTCACTCCAGACAGCACACTCTCCTCCCTGGGGGCCATCATCCATCACCTTCAGCAAGGAACAATGGTGGCTCAGCTATTGGCTCTAAATCCTAAGGTAACATGTGGACTACACCTGCCTAGGAAGTGAGCCAGAATGGGGAAAACTCACCCCCACACTTCTGTTTTCCTTCTGGTAACATCTCCAGAGGGTCACATGAAACCATGTCTAGGAAATCAGCTGAACCCTGGTCAGGGCTGGGTCTTGTTATGGTTTCAATTCCCTTCCCTTCAAAACTAAGCTGGAAACTTGACTGCAATGACAGTATTGAGGGTTAACAGTGGAAAGGAGCGAGACATCTGAGGGGTGTAGGCCCCGAGAGCTCTGGGAAGGAAGGGAAACCAACGCTGCTATGAAAGAGTGAACGCGACATGGAGTTCGAGGCGCCATCCTCCTCGCTGACTGAACAGCCCTGAGAAATCACTTAGCTTACGTCTTTAGCAGTCTCACCCATACTTGCTAGCTCTGCTGCTTGGGATGTGGTGATGTAGAACATCATGGCTGAGGGGCCCACATGATGGCAGCTAGGAAGCCAGGAGAGACAAGAGGAAGCCCATGGAAGAGTACACTCCAAACACCTGCTGACCTGCTTCGTCCAAGGAGGATTGGCCTCTAGAAGTTCCCACCAGTTCCCAATAATGCCATAGTTATGGATTTGTCTGTGGATTAATCCAGGAAAGAAGGTAGAGTCCTCATGACCCAATGACCTTTCAGTGACTGGATCCACAAAAGTAAGACCAGGCCTTCGACATGTAGGCCTGGGGTGTGGAGCACTTCATACACAAACTCGAAAACTCGGCCACGGCCTCAGGGTTGGACTCCCCAGGCGCCAGCAGTCAGCCAATCAGAACCTGCTCTAGGGCTCTGCTGCAGGACAAGTGGGCTGGTAGGTCTGTTAACATCTGCACATGAGCAAGAGAACATGCTTTTATAGTAGTTCTTAAACCAAAGGGCAGAGATCACTGGACAGAATCAAGATTTGAAAGGATTCCGGAAGTGGATCAGAAACAGTGGTGGCCTCGTGACCTCTTGCCAGCAGGGCAGAGAAGGGCCAGTTCCTCTCCAGATCCTTGGAACCCACAAGGTGGAAATAGAGAACTGACTCCTGTCACATGTCCTCTGACTGCTATACGTGTGCCATGACGAGTGTGTGTGTGTGTACACAGACAAGCAAATGTACAGCACTTCAAAAGTAGAAGCACGCTACTTCTCTAGAAAGGAAGCTATTTAACCTCTCTGGTATTGGTGTGAACAGCTCTGGGCCCGTTTCCACATCGGCCTACCTCCTAATGATGACTGAGAAGATACGTAAACAAACACTCAGAACAGCGTTGCTCTGCAGTAAGTGCCTGCCCTACCACCATGGATTCCCCTCCCTTTCTTCAAAGACAAAACGAAACAAACAGATGCAGATACTAGAATGATTTTAGGTAAAATAGCGGTTTCCTGTCCTTGCTCTACCTGCGTCCAGGGCCAGTGTGCATAGACCCATTCCAACAGAATATTTTACTGATGTATCTATTCAGTGTCCAACTACCATTGCTAGGGAAAGCATTCCGACCTCTGTAGAAATAAGGGGTATTTAACCAGGCCATAATAAGAGAACACTCCGACCTCTGTAGAAATAAGGGATATTTAACCAGGCCATAATAAGAGCAATAAAGCTTTTTGTTAAAATTTAAAAGGATTCTCAAATTAGTGACTTCTAAAAATGTTTTTGTAAGATAATGCAACAGAAATGTTAATAGATTTACAAGGATATGGGACAAGACTGTTAACTGATGCTCCTGCAGTTAGCAAGGGTGTTTACAACAAATGACCTTCACATCACAAACCATCGAGGGGCAGGGGTCCTCTGCTTTGGTCTTTAATACGTTTGATCTCGGTTATCCTGATATTCTGTTGCTATACTAGAAAAACCTTTAAAAAGTAACGTGAAAAAAGTTGGGTTCCAGTTCTTCCACAGGCATACTTGTGGGACTGACAGTCACACAATCCCTAACTCAATCCATAGTGACGCAGCTACGTCTTCAAGAAAAACATGCAAGCTAGCTTTCACGGTGCTGCTTATTGCAATGAGGCGGGCCCTCCTGTCAGCCAGTCGTTCGTTCTGGGCAAGCACCTGACTATGTAGTTGTCTGGGGTGACACTGGGTGCCACATCACGTCACCCCTGTGGTGACGGTGCCTCCTCCAGCAGGCTTGCTCCTCTGGGATGCAGCTGCAGACCTACTGCGTGACACAGCAATGAGACAGCTCTTAGCGATCAAAGGGAAGCGTGTCCAGGATTTAAGGGCCGCTGTAAGGCTCGTGAGACTCCTGCTTGCCATGATCAACACTGAGGAGCATCCCAAAGCTCCTTGCTGAGGATGTCAAGGAGCTGGATAGCACTACATCTGCTTCTGTAACCTTTTGGGGTTACACAGAGATAGGATAGGTGCTAAGTTTTGAACCCCGCTGGCACCTTTGGGTTTTAGCAGGGGTGGTCATGTGCACTTCTGGGATGGCTGACTGACAGCAAGCACTACTGATGCTGTCTGGAGCATGTGGCTGGGTGGAGGGAGCACAGGTAAAACCACGAGTTCCATCACTAGCGTGCTGGTAGAGGGATGGAACTCAGGTGGCCAGGCTCGGGGGGCGTGTGCCTTTACCCACTAAGGCATGCTGGCCGTCCCGTATAGAGTGGTTTTTAAACAGTTTCACATTCTTCAGATAATAACGGATGCTAGGCCACGTAGCAGCAAACTATTATTCCTTCTGAAATGGCAGCCATTAGGTAATTTTATTTCTATATTTTAAAATATGTTTCTAAAGTTTATTATTATTATTTTATGTGTATAAGTGTATGCTTGAATGTATGTGTGTGTCCCACATACATGCCTGGTGCCTGTGGAGGCCAGAAGTGACCCATCTGGAACTGGAATTATAGGTTGTTTTGAGTCACCACGTGGGTACTTGGGGACCAAACCAAGGTTCTCTGCAAGAGTAGCAAGTGCTCTTAACCACAGCACCACCTTCCCAGCACCAAAGATATTACTATTCATTTTAAATCATGAATATGTATGTGTCTGAGCATGAGTGCAATGCCTGCAGCGTCCATAAGATGGCGTCAGATACCAGAGAGCTGGGTGTGCAGGCGTCCCTGAGCCGGTGCAGCAACTGAACTCAGGTCCTCCCAAGAGCAACGCGTGCTCTTCATAGCTGAGCCATCTCTCCAGCCCCTCAAATAAATTTTTAAAAAGGTTTTTGTTTTATTTCCTTGTTTATTTATTTCTGCATAGGGCTGTCCAGTTGTTCCCACACGGTTCGGTGATTATCTTTTCTCCATTAGAATGCTTTGGCAGCCTGTTACTAATTGGCGGTATGATTCTGGTCTGTTTCTGGACATTCTATTCCGTCCCATCGATCTGTTCTTTCATCCTTTTGCCAACATCACGCTGTCTTGATTATTGTAGTTTTGCAGTAAACCTTAACATTGGGTAACATGACCTTCCACTTTATTCGTCTTTAAAACGACTGCTTTGGCTATGTTACTTCCTTGCCTTTCCATAAAAATTTTCGGACTGGCTTATATTCAGCTGTTAGAAAAGTCCTGCTGGGAACTGCCTGGAGTAGCACTAGATCCATAGGTCAGCCTGGAGAGACATGGAATCTTGGGCATGTCAAGTCTGACCAGGGAACTCTGTCTGTGTCTGCATGAACTCAAGTCCTATGGCATTAGTGCGCTGCAGTGCTCACCACACACATACACACGTCGTGTTTAACCCCAACCCTCAGCAGTTCATTCTTGGGAGGAGCTGCTCAGAAATGGTGCACGTGCGTGTGTGCTCGTGTGCCTGCATGTGTGTATATGTGACATTCTAACTAACTGTTGGTGATGCAGAGATGTGTTGTTGATTTTACCAATCTTATTACTTCTAAGTTTTTTTAAAAGTGGATTCGCCAGGCCTTTGCTTATATTTCCTCATGGCACTAACACGTCTAGTGTGATACTGGATGGGGATGGTGGGTGCGGTCATCTGTGCCTATTCCCATGGGCACTCAGCCATTTGCCAGTAAGTGTGGTACTAGTTGTGGGTAGTATGATGCTCGCTGGCACTGTCTGTTGGGCGGAGGAACTTCCCTTCTTCTCACAGCTTTCTGAGGGCAGCCATCTTTACAAGGGCCACAGCTGACTCGGTGGCAGCTTGGATTCTGGCCTTCCTCAGCTCAGCTTCTCTGCTGTAAACTTTTTGTGATATTTTTAGAGGCTTCACTAGCTGTAGATGCATCTGTACGGGGTTTCTGTCTGCATTTGGTGGGGGAGACAGTGCAGTGTGTTTAATCAGAAGCTGTGGGTTATTTTTAGAAACCAGTTTATTATGTCTTTGTGTGCACGTGCACCTCATGTGTGTGTGTGGGAGAACATGTGGAGGTCACAGGACAGTCCTGTGGAGTCAGTTCCCCCCGAGCCTTCCTCCTTTATGTGGGTTCTGGGAATCAAATTTGGGCCACCAGGCTTGTGCGGCAAGCACCTTCACCCTCCGAGCCGTCTTCCCGGCCCTTGAGTTATCAACAGTTGAGTCAGCACCCTTAAAGCCCCACAGTGTGAAGAGCTGAGGACCTGCAGAGAAGTGCTTTAGCCCACGCCAGGGAACTGTGCCATGCACACCCTTGCTCCTGTTTTCTACTAAGTATTGTCTTTTCCAATTTTTATAGTTACCAAACTAGTGGAAGTGCATAGTTGATGCCTCAAATAGTACTAGAAGATAAATAAAAGAAGTCTTCTGTGCCACCATTGCCCCCTCCTGTAATCTCTGCTCCAAAGCAACTAATTTAACTCTGCTTATTATGATTTCTGCTATTTATCCCAATATTTCCTTTTAAGTGTGTGTGTGTGTGTGTGTGTGTGTGCGTGTGCATGTGCATGCACGTGCTTGTGTCTGTGTGACTGTATGTGTGTGGTTGTATCGAGGTAGAGTTTGCCAACACGTGGGTCCTGTGATCTGGAATGGGCTCTGAACCTCTTCAACACAAAAGTCCTGCCGGCTTCCAGAGAGGCTTTCCCATCTGAGGAATAGAAGCGTGGAAGCTGTCTTCTGAGGACCCCAGTGGAGGGCGGATTCCCTATCTGCCTATTTCAGGCTGTGCTAGTCTCCGGGACCACTCTGCCTCCTGTAAGGTAGGAGGGCCAGCTGGTGGGAGCATCAGATAGAGAGAGAGATTCACACAGCTAAATGCCCCTACATGGGCTGCCAAGTTTTAGTGTCGTCCTCACTCCAACCTTCAGGGCTATGCCGTGTCTTCCAAGTCCTAAAGCTACAGTGCTAAATAAAAAGTGGGGGAGGTGGGGACTAAGGAAACACGGCGCAGAATCCAACTCACGCTCTTCCCTGCTCTCAGGCTCGGGCACAGGCTGTGTATTTTGCTGTACATTTTGAACTTGCTCTAGCTCATCCCTTGAAGAACTAAACAAGCATAATCCCCTACTGACCATTGTCCTCTCATTGATTTTCTGCTCTTCTTCAAGCTGACAGGTTTAAGCAAAGACTATTTTTTTTTCAATTCCTTTTTTGGGCCTGACAAAACTTTTTCTAAGTGGGATTATAAACACAGCTTACATTTGAACACCAGGACAGATGATGACATAGAGCTCACTGGGTTGTGATTCACTAGTGGTATCTGGGTAATAGCATTTCATTTTACTGGAGCTTTGTCTCCATATAAACATTAAACAAACCTGCAGCCCAATATTACTTAAGTCCTAAGTCTCTAATTCCTACTGTTTATTGGGTACTTACTTCGTGCCAGGGATAAAAGTATTTCATTCTCACAAGGACTTTATAATGCATGAACAGCATTACTGGTGCACCACAATTAGGAAATGAAACTTCAAGAGCATAAGGAATTTGCCGACGATCACATGCAACATGAACAGATCTGAAGTCAGGTTTGACTTTTCCAAATATCACGCACGCTCTTCAAAAACAGGCTATACTGCTTATAAGTAAGAAAAATTATAATTTTATTAGAAACGTAATGGTAAGAAAGTTTATTTCTGTAGCCACTGTGATGTATTGGCCACATTAAATACATACTAAAAACACCCAGTCATATCGCTTGTAGAGCGTGGGCTGTCAGCCTACTTGACACCTTAATATAGCACTGGCATGTTTTAGATCTGCTTCCTTATATGTCTAATAAACATTTCTAATATTGTTCTTCTATTTACTGACCTAAATAATATGCACTGTGGGAATAACAACATAAAACAATGTCCTAAAGTTTGGCATGAGAGAAAGAAATTGAAATGGTACAGGTGATGATTTGAAGAGAAAATTCTAAAGGCTTCCTTAGGTCTTCTCCAGAGTCTGGAGGCAAGGTAGGCTTTCTATTTTGATATTCATTTTGAATTGCTACAGCCACACTTTTCAATTTATAGGCTGTCTCTCTCTGGACAGGCACAGTTTATACCATGTAACTTTCACTGGATATGACAGTCTACAGGGCTGTCTCACTGGACACACACAGATTACAGGGCTGTCTCACTGGACACACACAGATTACAGGGCTGTCTCACTGGATA
>JAQHUG010000142.1:4445829-4482472 GCA_028555095.1 Dicrostonyx torquatus
CACTGTGCTGCGGTATGGGACACTGTAGTCCTGGAGGATGGAAGGGCACTGTGCTGTGGGATAGGACACTGTAGTCCTGGAGGATGGAAGGACACTGTGCTGTGGTATGGGACACTGTAGACCCTGGAATGTCTACTAAGTTCCCATACTGTTCACGTGCCCCTCCCCTTTCCTGTCATAATTCCTTCATTTCATTCCTTCTCACACATCGTTCAGGAATCTCTTAAATGTCACTGGTCTGGGCTATAAGCTCTTCCTGTATTTGTCACCTTGTGAAAATTCCTACCTAACATGTGCCGTGATGCTCAGTGGCTTTGACATCATCCAGCTGCTTTTTCTATCATGCAAAGTATTTTAGGGAAATGTTGATTATTTCCCACCAGTTTCAGTTTGGAAAGAACAAATTCTAAGTATGATTTAAACAGCACTTTCAAGCTCAGTAACTGATACATTTAGCATTATACCCATAAAGGCCACACTGATACAATGTATATGGGTACAGGATACAAGTACTATCATATCGTTATGCAATTATGATTGTTCTCATAATTAATGGCTAGGATGAATTCCAGTATGGTCATTAGAAGAGTTCTAGAATTGGTCCTGGGAGATCTTGGCATAAATGTGCACTCCTCAGGCCACTGGTGGGTGATCCTGGCTCAGTTATGCTCCCTCCATACAGCAGAGTTTCCACACAAACTAATAATCAGGGGCACTTGGAAGCTGCACTGCACTTTGCACGCAGCCATCAATGTGAGGTGACAAGGAGGGCACTGGCGGACAAAGCGGTCGGCATATGGAGTCCCTACGTGTGAGCGCTCAGAAGCCGAGTTCTCAGTAAGTCATGGCACACACAGACTGCAGTGGGAACACAGGCCAACTTCACCCACAGAACCCAAAAGCACAACCAAGTGGAGACACCCGCAGGGTTTCAACATGCAGAGAGAGGTGTTCTTAGCTGCTCTGTCAGCATGGTTGACACTGGTAAGAAGAAAAGGACAATGGCAGACTCCCTGCAGAAGCCATCTTGGCAATCTGAAAGGCTCACCCTTTGGGAAGATGTCTTTCAGAGGGACTTCTCCAGCAGGCAGGATCCTGACCACCTGGCTAGTGTGCGTGAGAGTCACACAGTTCCTGTGCCTTGGGGTGACATTTGTTCGTCTCCCTCCATAGAGTCCTGTGTTGGTGACATTTCGCTTTTCCAAAGATGAAGCCCTCTTCCATGAGTAAACTTCACTGGGTGACTGAAAAAGATACAAATAAAAAGAGAGGATAATGGAGAAACGGTGCTAAAATTACATCTATTACATTCATCACCATGCTTAGATTATTTTTCTCTTTAAGGTAGCGCCAGTGGTAACATAATTTATGGGTATAAAAATTAAGATATTCCCCTAAGAGTTTTTTAACATGGCATAGGAGACGTGTGTTTTACCAATCACTCTGATTGTCTATGCAAGTATAAAATATGTTTTTTTTGTTTTTTTTTTTTAGTTTAAAGTGGATTAAATTGAAAAGAGGGATAGAGCAGTATAGTTATTTTTTGAGTGAGACAGATCAGTTGCTAACAGCAGTTGTCGCCAAGCCTGACGGCCTGAGTTTGATCTCTGGGGCTCTCAGGGTATAAGGGAAGAACAGACCCTTGAAAGTTGTCCTATGATGTCCACATGCCACAAGGGCTATGGTGCTCACGTTCACATGTACGCATTCTAACTGTAATTAAAAAATAAAACCATACCACTAACATCTATGCTTCCACTAAATAGTTGAAGCAAATGCATAAAGTAAAATATGCTGGGGCTTTTGAGGCCCTGAAGTGTCCCTCCTGGTCACATGTCTCTGCCTTGCCAAGACTTAACTCTTCTGGGATTTTGTGGGTATTTTCCCCTCACTGTTTCACTTAGTGTATTTATCCTTCCCAAGATTATAAGCTATCTTTGTCTTCCATTTTCTCAGGCGTTATGTTTGCATTTAAGTCCAGAACTCAGAAGGGATTTACTGTCAGACACACGTGTGTGTGGCAGGAACACAGGCTTACTTTTCTTGGATGGACTGCTTACTGCCCAAACACCACTTATAGCCTGCTGACTTTGCCCCTGTTTCTGGACTCTGCACTCTGTCCTACTGTGTATTTGATATCCTGGGCCAGGATATACTCTCAGCCTTAGCCAACTGCTTTCCACACAGCCTTGAGAGTGAGCAGGCAAAGCACTTGAGCCTTGCTGTTGTGTGTTCTTGCTGTTACTGCTTCTGTAGCCTCCCTGGTTCCTGGTTCTCGGTACTCCATACTCGCTGTTGTCCCACCTCCCCCAGCAGACTTGTCTCCGAGGCCAACACCCTTCTTCCTGCTTGGGTGCCAGCAGTCCACACTGGGATACACCCATCCCTCCTGTCCTTACTTGGGGCTTCAGTTCCCAGAGCAGCTGCCCCTTCATGGGGACCCAGGACATGGTGACCCCTGTCCACTTAGATTTGCCTTTCCTACTTTACACTAGCTTACTGTTTGGAGATATTAAGAACTGCTTGTTTTCTTAGTGTTGAACTTTATGGATCAGTTTTTGATTTTTTGGGACAGGGTTTCTCTGGCTGCCTGGAGTTTGTTGAGACCAGGTTGGCCTCAAATTCACAGAGATCCACCTGCCTCTGCCTTCCAAGGGCTGGGATTAAAGGCTGTTGCCACCACACCCAGCCTGAACTTTATGGGCCTTAAATATTCTGGATACAAGCCTTGTGTTCGAGAGGCAGTCTGCAATACTTCCTCTCAGCCTGTAGACTGTCTTGTCTTCTTTTAACAGTGTCTTTTAGGGGGCTAAGTTTTATGTTTTGTGGCAGTCCAATTTTCAAGTTTTTTCTGCTTGTTCCATGTCTAAGATAGTACAGTATGTGGCTGTAGTGGCAGTGGGTGTTCTGGTTTGTTGTTCATGCTTGTTTTGAGGCAAAGCCTTGCTAGCACAGGCTAGTCTTGAAATCACAGTCTTAGCCTCTGAGTACTAGGATCAGAGGGGTGGACCACCACACCTACCTGCCTTACTCTTGGTGAGAAAACGAATGCCTGTAATGTTCACCATTGATTCTGCTATTTCGTGCAGATTTAAAAAATATCTACTTGCTATTAGGGTAAGAAAGTAACTTAAGTTTATAATAACTCATTGATTTTGATAACTGCATAAAAAGCTAATAAGGAATGATATCCTTTTGTAGAACTTTATAAGAAATACAAAGAAATTCACATACAAGCAGGGAGGCAGAGGAGTACAGTAAAGAATACAGGCTAGAGGGCTGGCTGATCACACCTGAGCTCAAGGCCTAGGTCCCTTATTACAATCTTTGTGGGAGGGAAAATGGGAGGTGTAATCTCTTCCTGTTTTCCCATGCGTAAAACCCTACTGAATTACAGTAAAAATGAGCTATTAATATGAAAGGGCTTAGAGCAGTACAGACATTACCACACTGACCTATGAAGTATACTTGCTATAAACGGTGGTGAACCTTTCACTTAACAAATATGAACTGGGCATCTCCTGCACGGTGGCTACCAAACATCCAGGAGACGGTTTTAACAAGGTTACTAACCTTACAACCTATGAAGGGTTCTATAGGACCAACATAAACAACAGCACACACTCAGCTTTCCCCTTCCAGCCCTTCTCATGGTAGCACTGTATTTGAACACTAATACCTTCAACCAGAGTAAAGTGGTGAGATCGATTTTCAGACAGATCTACCTTCCCAGGAAAGCTCTACTGTTTTTCTACTTAAGCAGTAAGTGTGGCAGAAAGCATCCTGACCTTAATGAGCATTCCACCAAGGCTGCTGCAGACACCACGCTGCAACAACACACTGCATCTGAGTTACATAATGTAGGAGCGAATGGTTTTTACTGGACAATTACTGAAGCATATGGCAATAAACTAAGCCATGTGTTATCCACCCAATTCTGGATTTCAAAGGCCTTATATCCCAAAGTGCTCTCCCTTTTTAAATTAAGCTAAAAATGTGAAGCATGAGAGATTGGTACTTATCTTTAACTGATTCTATCAGCTCCCTTCATGGAGCCTCAAAGTGAATTATTTAAGTTAAATGTTCAAAAACATCTAGAGCTACACGTATTTTGGACTATCACATTGCAACTTTGATATGGAATTCCCCTCTGTATTCTGTGAAAACCATTAGTGAATAAAGAAGCTGCCTTGGCCTGTTGATAGGGCAGAATTTAGGTAGGTGGGGAAAACTAAACTGAATGCTGGGAGAGAGAAGGCAGAATCAGAGAAAAGCCATGTAGCGCTGGAGACAGACACTGGAACTTTACCAGGTAAGCCACAGCCTCATGGCGATACACAGGTTAATGGAGATGGGTTAATTTAAGATATGAGTTAGCCAGATATGAGTTAAATATGTTTAAGCTATTGGCTAAACAGTATTACAAATAATATGGTTTTGTGTGATTATTTCAGGGCTGAGCAGTCGGGAACCAACAAGCTGCCTCCAACAACACAACTTGTCCTAGAATAATCTTTCAATTTCAACCCCGACATCTCCACCAAGGAAAGATGGGTCCTACTTTTACTTAAAGCCAATTAAAAATCACTTTAAATTCATTTTAAATATAAATTCTAGAAGACATGCTACTTTGATCAGTCTCAACTTGCTCCTCTTGTCAGAGTCTAGGAACACACATTAAGATGGTGTGGTAAGAAAGTCACCCTTAGTGTGTTACACGCTGGGCCGCATGAACTCTCAGAAGCAGAAAATGACTGTTTTCTTACTAAATTATATTGCATCACCCTTTAAATGCAATTCATAAAGCAATGAAACTATAGCGCTGGATCAGACAGGCTGAGATACTCTAGGCTGTGCTGAGAAGGAGGGTCAGAAGTTGGTGTTTACCATGAGATCCGGGAAGCCAACAACTACAGTAGCATAGCTGTTTTCATCCGAGAGAATACGGTTAGGAGAGGCGATCTTCTGACCCACAGCTGAACTCAGGTTTTCAGATGACAGCTGCTCACTTGAGACTTTATGAGGTATGCAGAATTCTGTTTCTGAAAAATGTCAGATACACCTTAGACATGGCATAATCCCAATGTGCTTCAGGAATTATTATTGTTGTTGTTATTCTTTTCTGCAAGGTTTCATCCTCAACAACTCAAACTACAAAGAACAAGGTCTAAGAATTACTTTGAATGACACTTGCCAGCTTTTGTCTGGGAAAATAGTTTTAATCATCAAAGCGTCTTCCCAAGCTTCTTTTGCAGCCAAGACCTGCCAGCCATAAATATCTTCTTGAATCAAGAACTCCTTGCATGGACCAAACCCAGGCTGCAAACTATGATAAATGGAGCAGAAGTTCTGGGGCACTGACAGCCCATGGAGAAAAAAAAAATATGCTATCCCAGGCTAGACTTGGACCCACCTGTCCTAACAATTCAGCAGTTAAACAAATTTCACACGGAGTTCAAAGTGCAGCTTCCTGATGCAGATGAGAAGGTGCACGGCTCTGATCTACTGCTGCTGTAGTGTAAATGTCACACAGGCTGAGGCTCCTGTCCTCCCATCAGCCTGGGGGGCAGCACGTGTACAAGCACATACCCACACAGTAGCAAGCACAGGGAATGCAGTATTCACCTTGTGTAACCCCAAATCCTGCGCTGGGCAGCTCTTCTTTCAACATATACAACTGGCAAGCCCCAGTGTCCTCAGAACCAATGTGTGCAGGCTTAGTCAAAAGGTATTTCCTGTAAACAGACAAGAAGCCTGATTCAATTCAATCTAATTTAACAGCTTTCTTTTTTTTTTTTTAACAATCATTAGGATAGACCAAGAAAAATTAGAATTTGTTTTTCTCTTTAAGCCTTTAAAGAGATAGTCTGAGCATAATTTGCACCTAAACATTTCATCATGAATTACCAAAAACTTTCTTGACAATACTTTGAAGAGAAATAGCAAATGATAACATAGTAAATACAAAAAAAAATCATGAACTAGGCAGTGGTGGCTCATGCCTTTAATTCTAGAACTTGGGAAGCAGAGGCAGGTGGATTTCTGTGAGTTTGAGGCCAGTCTGGTTTGTTCCAGGACAAACAAACAATGAAACAAAAAACAACAAAAACAAACAAAAATCACATTTCCTATTCAAGAAAAGCAGAGCTGTATGATGAGGCACATCCTTAGTACTATGGAGTCCCCCCCCCTTTTTTTTTGTTCTTGTGACATTTTTAAGACTGGATATTGGTATCATTATTAGCTCAGGCTGGCCACAAACTCATGATTCACCTGCCTCCATATCCTGAGTGCCAGGATTTCAGGTATACACTGCCATGCCCAGAAATGGAGCTCCCTCTTGATATGAGTCTTACTTCAGGCAGCAGATGGGGTATTACCTCAGAGAGTGTATGTGATTATACTAACTTGAGTTTTTGTTTGCTTTTAAGATTTTTAAAATATAGATCTATCGGTAGCTGGAAGCCACGTTGCTTATCAGCAGAAAGAATCTGCACTTAGAGAAGGTAGTCCATAAAGAAGAGACTGGGAATTTACCCAGCAGTCTTTATAAGGCAGGCACAGCATAGTATCTCCCTCAGGAAGTGTGTGGCCCCCAAAGGAAGTAGCAGACATCACCGTAACTATAACCAGCAAACACACGAGGTGAAAGGAAGGACCACCCAAGGGTGGGGGTCCTGTGACAAAAAGGCAGCATCTCTAGGATGGCACGCCTGCTTCTCAAGAGAGAGGATGTACAGAAAGTGTGCTTGGCCGTAGCCTGAGTTTGGCAAGGACACAGTGACCACTCAGTGTGTGAGCAGGAAAACCCCAAACACAAGTGGGTCATATATAAAAGCCATCATTTTTATCATCAATTTCCAGGTCGTACTCTGAGAATAGACAGAAAACATACTTTCTTTCCTCACTGTCTGCTCTAAATCTCACTCAGAGAAGCTGACAAACACAGAAACCTAAAAGCTAAGGGAGACGGATGGTGAGCAAGGCTGGTCTTCTACACACTTCACGGGAGAGTACACAACAGAGTTTACCCACTGATTTGTTTTCTTCTCCACAAGAAGCCATTTGTCCTCTGCTACAAGGAAAACTGTTTTGAGGTTGATGGGGAGAGAGATGGTGTGAGTCTGTCCTTCTAAGACATCCAGGACAATCAAGGTATCCCTGAAAAAGAAGAAAATTATGTCTGATGAGGATGATGGCTACACAATTGTGGTGTAATCATGTTTAGATATAATATAATAAACAACCTAAAAATGAACATTTTAGACTAAGCAATAACAAATAAACATGTCATTTTAGGAAACTGCTCGACAAAGTTCTCAGTATGCCAGGGTAGGCATGAGAAGAACAGGAAGCCGGGTCTGCCATGGAGCAGGGGCTGTTATGTAATCCCAGCATCTTATACCTGTTTTGCAACGTTCTGTGATTTGTGAAGGGTTATTTTCAGAATAAAATATTATTTGGTTTGTCAGTTTCATACTAAACAAGTATAATTACAGCAGGAAACAGAATGAACGAAGTAACAATCCCAGTTTAGAATCTCCTACAGTGAAGCACTCACCCTGTTTGTTTGTAGAATACTAGCCAGTTTTTGTGTGAAAATTCTTTACACATTCTGTAAGTCTCCTAAAGAGAAAAGGAAGCAAACATTCACTTCAAGTGACCAACTTTCAGAGAAGCCATTTATCCATGCCAAGGCTTTCAGGGGAACATAGATTAAGCTAGATCTTAAAATATACCAACCATTACGCATTAAAGTTCTTTTAGCATTTTAGGTTTGTGTTCTGCACAACTGAGGCTTGGCCTCAGCGGCTGTGCTTGTGCTGGGCTAATACTTCTTCTGAATAATTTCTGAACAGTGCCAGATGGGCTGGAGAGATGGTATCTGCTGTTGCAGAGGACCTGGGTTCAGTTCCCAGCACCCACATGGTGGCTCACAGCCATCTGGAACTCTAGCTCCTGAGGATCTGACACCTTCTTCTGGCCTCTGTACCAGGCACTCACACGATGCACAAATTTATATGTTCAGGCAAAACACCATACACATAAAAATAAAAATAAGTCTTTAAAACAGTGCCAAATACTGGTTAAAAATACACGTACTAATTATTGGTTAATTGTGGAATTTATATTAGAATATAAGCATACAGGAAATATTTGGTCTCTTAGCTCTTAATTCAATTATAACCTGTAAAAAAGCTTCTCGAGTCTTTTATGAACCACATATGCCTACGTACAAAGCACTGGATAAGCTTGATTTTGTATATAAATGGCAGGAAAAATTTTCCTTGAGTTAGGCTACATGATTTAAGGAAGTTAATAAATTGAAACATTTATCTGACAGAGGAAATCAGTTGCTGTACTTGAAATTTTAACATATAAATCCAAAATATAACTATGTAATTGGAAAATAATTACGTTGACTGCATGACTAAGAATTTGCTATGACTATCACACTCAAATAGCTCTAATTTTCCTTAATAGCCCAGTCCTGGCAATCTTCACATTAATATGCCGGACACTGAAGAAACTTCTCGATGTTTAATTGTTCATCTAGTTATATAGTCTTAACATCTTAAAATCTAAAATTACTTAATGACTATCAAAAATATAATGGCCTTATATTTTTGTTGTTGTTTCCCAAACCATCTTTGTGGCTGGTAAAATCTTTAGCAAGCATTCTGCAAGGTGGGTCTGGTATGACTTACACCGCCATCCTTGTTCCACCAGGAAGATTTCTTAGGTGCAAACTCTTCTACAGGAAGGATGAGACGGCGAACAGCACGGCCAGCGGTGTCTAACAAGAGGATGACATTACTCTGGAAATAAAGAAAGCAGGATGAGATTCAAGACATCCCACTCTGTTCCCCATAAAAACCAGCAGTGACCAGATGACCTGAGAGTGAAGGTCACTGTGGCCAACCAAATAGAAGACAATAATATTGAGATGTAAGATATCACGAGGACACTACACTCAGTGATCTTAATGCAAAATATCAAGTTTTGGTTAATTTACTGACAATTTCCTAATTAGGTAAATATGTAACCTCCTTGAAAGTTGTCTTAAAATCAAAGGTAGCTGCTCTGGTTTTCTTTGTTCTCCAGACACAAGGAGACTGAGATCACACTTGGGTTGGAGCGATGGCTCAGCATTTAAGAACAGTGGCTGCTCTTACACAGTACCCATGATGGATTTCTAGCACATACTTTGTGACGCACAAGTGCCTGCAAAGACTATTTCACAGTACTCCAGCTGCAGAGGATCCGATGCCCACATCTGACTCCGTAAATACCAGGCACGCACACGCAGTGCACATACCTACACGCAGCACTCACATACATATAAACAAATCTTTGAGATGAAAAAAAGAGAGCAGTTAAGAGTGTACTTTTACATGACCCTCAGCAAATCTTGTTCTTTTTATAGATCCATGTTCCAGTAAGGAAATATGTACACTATAGAAGAATGGCTTAGCAAAGTATATGACTGTGTAAAAACTTAGCTAGTAGCAGATGTCAGTCATCTTGAAATCCATTGAAGCTGAAGTAAGGCTGCACAGAAAGACAGGGAAAATGACTGGAGGCACAGGAAGAAAATGGAGGCCCTCACTCCAGAGTCTGTCTTGAAGCTTCTCGCTAGATAATAATCAAGAATTCCAAGTATACCATGGCACATACATGTGCGTGCACGCATGCACATACACCTCCACAATCATGTGCGTGTGCGTGCATACACTCAGTTTCAAAACAAAACCCGAACACCAATAACAACAACATAAGCACACCTCCCCTCCAGATTTGTTTGATATTGGCTTGCTTTGAAATGCATTTCTGTGGCGAAGCCAATGATGTGGCATTATCTGAGTGGAGATCTCTGACAAGAATTCAAAGTTGTAGGGAGTGGCAGTATAGAGCGATGTTTCTGCCCCTGCCACCCACGGAACTTTCATTACTGTTGCTACAATAACACACAAACAAGACTTTTGTGGCATCATTTAGAGCCATGCAGTGGGGGCCTAGGTGTCGGGCAGAGCTCGGCAGGCAGCGGCTCTAGGAGACTTCTCTACTTTTCACTTAGACGATTCAGATGCTGACTTCTGGGCTCTTCCCCCTGTGTGTGGCAAATGCTTGGCTCCCCACCCCCCAACACCTGTCCAGTCCCCAAGGGAACTTTCAGATCTCACCCTGGAGACCCCTGTGGTGGGAACCAATAAGCTTACATCCAGTTTTACCTGTGATGGCTCCAGCAGTCAGTTCTGAAGGAGAAAGGGAACCCATCCCATCCCCCCTCCCCACACAATCCTTACCTCTAAGTAGACTTGGATACCAATTCCAGGGCCCCTCCCTACCCTGGGGCTGTGTTAAGAAAGGGAATAAACCCTAAGTATAGAACTTATAACTGGAACACATGAATTTAAAATGAGAAAACTAGGAAAAAACTATTTTCAAGGACTGCAAGGAAGCTGGCTTTTCTAGTTAAGCTGTAAAAGTGACCACGGAGTGAAAAGGGCGTCCGCAAGCTCAGCCTGGCTGTGCACAACAGCGGTTTTCCGTGTTTTAGTTTGGGTCTAGGTGGTCACTGCAAGTTCTTAGGAGAAAAAGACACAAAGCACCCAATGACAACAGACTCTAAACGATGCAGAAAACAATGAAATATGGTATATTAGTTCCATTCTGCCATAACATCAATTAGATAGCTCATATTTAAAGCAAGGGAGAATACAATCAAACTAATCATGGCTTCTGTATTCTATTATGCAATCTGGTCAGAGAAATAAAAAGAAATACAGAAATGTATTTTACACGATAATTACATCACAAGAGTTAAAACCATATTTACTTCCACCATAGTTTACTGTACACAGCAAATGTTGATAAAAGTCTAACTTTTCCACAATCAGTAGTGTGGCTCACTGTGAACGAAACTCCTGGAAGGAACATCTGTGTCTGCAGAGACTGATGGCTGCCTGGAATCTCACAGGCTCAGAGGCTAACTACTTTATCATGGGCTAGTGTTAGCCTTCTGGGACAGCCAGTCCTTGCCCAACTCCGTACCTGGACTAGTGTCTCATGATAATTAATAAACACCTCCTAGAAGCTGTTAACTTAGCAGCGCACCAGCATCCACCAATCCAAGAGCTAAAAATGTCATCAGGGAGCGTCTTGACCTATAGAAGAGCTCCCCCCATCTTGCTGTACCTGCCTCTCTGATGGTTCCAATAATGTATTTTGAACTTGCCTTGATTTACGAATTTCTCTGTTCTGTAAAACTATAAAAACTTCATGAAACTGCTTCCACACTGACCGTGGAATTTGGGGGAACCTAAACCTATGTTCCTAGGACACGGTCACTCATAATGGTTCCAGAATAAAGAATGTTTTCTAAGCCGGGCAGTGGTGGCGCACGCCTTTAATCCCAGCACTCAGGAGGCAGAGGCAGGCGGATCTTTGTGAGTTCGAGACCAGCCTGGTCTACAAGAGCTAGTTCCAGGACAGGCTCAAAAGCCGCAGAGAAACCCTGTCTTGAAAAAAGAACTTACATTAGAAGTATTATTTGGAATAACTAGTCCAAGAAGTCTTTTTTAGCTGCGCAATGGTGATACACAGGTGAGTCTCGGAGTTTGAGGCCAGCCTGGTCTACAGAGCAAGTTCTAAGACATAGGACAGTTAGGGATACACAGAGAAACCCTGTCGCAGAAAAAAAAAAGTCTCGCTTTACTGTTATTTGAATGCTTTGAAAACAGTGGTGAGAGCAAGACTTTCCCTCTGAATACATAAACTCAAGGGCTGAGGACATAGGTCAGTGAGAAAAGTGAGGAACAGAGCTTGGGTTCCCAGCATTCATGTAAAGGCCATAAAAGCCAGCCTTGGTGGCTGCCTGTAATTCCAGCAACTGGGAGGTAGAACTGGGATTCCTCAGGCCAGCTAGACCAGCTGAACCTGTGAGCTCTGGGTTCAAGTGAGAGACCCAGAGCCTCTCTACGTAAAGCAGAGTGGGATCAAAGAAGATGTTGGACATCAACCTATGGCCTTGACACATGCATACCCAAGAATAATTAAAAAGGAAAGCCTAAAAACGTTAAAATTGTACAAGGTCTCTGTTCTAGGTTAAATTTTTTTTGAGTAGCTTTGAATAGATAAAATGTTTCTTGCATGATAAATACATACAACTCTATCATAAATCTGCAGCTCTTGAGCAATCTGAGATTAAGGGAAGTCCTAAAATAAAGTTTCTCCCCTTGAAATGAAGAAGCAGATGATTAAACAGAGAATTCAGTGTAGTTCCCATTTATCTTCCTTTTCTAGGTTCTAAACCTTGTAACCTCCTAACTGGGCATACGTGACCTGTGCACTGTGCCTGCTAAGCGACCACACACACAGACACACACAGACACACACACACAGACACACACAGACACACACAGACACACACAGACACACACACACACACGAGTGTATCTCCACAGCCGGAGTGCAATGCCCTGTGGGCTGAGAATGAGCTCTACCAACACTTGGCAGCATGAAGGAGCTCTGTGGCTCCATCCTTTTAGATGTTAATGGGTTCCTTCTGCAAATGACTAATGATATATTCTGCCTGTGCTTAAAAATAGAATCTCACGTCACACATGAGTATAAGAAACTGCGGCCCTGGCACGCTTGAGGTGGGGGCAGGGCAGAGAAGTAACTGAGCCATTTTATGATGTTTGTATCTGACTGGGAGAAGAGCAACCTCTGGATGACCTCCATGCCCCAAGTCTGAAACACTAAACGCTGTGCAGATGTCATAAATAAGCCCATGGGAACAGGGGGAGGGGAAGGCCTTTATTTTTAGTTTTCCTGTCCTCACTTAAGATTTTATTTTAGTAAGGAATTTTTGAACAACTTTTCCAACTAACCAGGAGGCGGCATCTGCAGCAGAACTTTATTTTAAAATGATAAGGGACAGATCTGTGGCTGCACTCTCTCCCTGTCAACTCTGTCTCCAGCTCTACCAGAAGTAGGAAGAAGGAACTGAGGGCAGCTCATGGGTTTACTGCACTTGTTAAATTTCAGAGCTATGTAGTGCTGGTAGTGACCCCCAAGTCCAACACCCCGACTGCACCAACTTATAAAACAGTCAGCGGGAATAACCCCTGTGAGGGGTGGGAGGGATGGGTACTTTGAGGAGGGACTCAGACACTGCCAGGTCTGCTCAGGATGCAAAAGTCAGAGAGGACCCCAGGAGGCCCAGCCCAGGCTGAGAAGGCAAGCAAAGCTCTGAAGTGAAAACTGCACTTCCTTGATGGAAGCCATTGCCATTGATCAGAGAATTAGTTTACAATGTCGCCAAACAATTGGGCCTTTTGAGAAATAAATCATGAGCTGAGCATCTAAAAACTCTAATAGTTTTACAGAATTTGTATGTGTAAATTTATGTTAATGTGACAAGTTGAGAATCTGGTGGAGCTGTTAGAATAAATACTTCAAATTTTGAGTCTCACCCAAATTTGATTAGCTTATTAAATTCAAATTCACCCTGACAGGTGCTCCTATAGAGGATTCTTCTGGTTGTAAAAGCAGATCAATGGCATTGATATTTTATAGGAAATCTATAAAGCAAGAGCCTCATTCCAATTTTCTGGAGAGAAACTTGCATAAGCAACATCTGGTTTGGGATGAACTCTGCTTCCAGTAGACAGCCGTGGAGACAAATCACGAAAACTGAATGAGACAAAAACAACTGAATGAGACAAAAACAACAGGATGGTTTGGCTAAGACCTGAAGTGTCGACTTCTCCACTTAACCATGGACTTGTTATTTATATTCCTTTTGAGTAGATACATTATAAAAATATTGTTTCTACATGTATGCACAGTGTATAGATGCCTGTGAATATGTGCACATGTGTGTGTGAAGCTAGGTGTGTGTGAGAGAAAAGGGGAGGGAGAGAGGGAAAGGGAGGAGAGGGAGAGGGAGGAGAGAGAGGCAGAGGAAGGGAGAGGAAGGAGAGGGAGGGAGAGGGAGGGAGAGGGAGAGAGAAGATAGGCAGAGGGAGGAGAGAGAGGGAGAGGGAGGAGGAGGGGGGAGGGGAGAGGGAAGGAGAGAGAGAGCCAACCAAAGGTTGATGTTGGCTGTCTTTTCTCGCTCTCCACCTTACTCTCTGGGGTAGTGTCTCTCACTGGACATGGAGCTTATCAACCTGATTCAGTACACTGCCTGGCCCCGCAAGCCTCAGGGATCCACCTGTCCCCTCCTCAGTGCTGAGATTACAGGCATGCACAGTTGCACAAAGCTTTTATGTGGGTTTTGAAGATCTGAACTCATGTCTTCATGATTTTTTTTTCTTTGTTATTTTTGAGACAGGATTTCACTTTGTAGCCCTGGCTGTCCTGGAACTCTTGATGGCACCAGGCTGGCCTTCAACTTGCCTCTGCCTCTGGAATGCTGGTATAAAGGCATGTACCACTACATCTGGCTGGGTCTTCATGCATAATTATTGCAACCAACATTTCATTGACCAAGCTACCTTCGCAGTCCTAAAAGTATTCTTTAGAGCACACTGTTCTTTAAGCACAGTTAATGGCACTGCATTTGTTGAATATTTTCCTGTTATGAATTCTTTTTAATAGTAACTTAGTATTTGTATGTTGGGTATACATGCACTCATATATGGTGTGCCACAGTGCATGTGTGTGTACTGGGCATGCATATATAATGATAGCCTTTAGGGTCCAGCCCCAAGACTCTCTTTAGGGTTCAGATCGTTTTTCTTTTGATTATCTGAGGGAGGATGAACGAACTCTCTCATGTGTGCTCTTCTGAGTCAGTCTCCTTATTGCTCAGCTTCAGTTCTAATTCCTCCTGGCTTCTTCTCTTGCCTAAAATCTCTTTTTCTCAGGACTTCTGAAGCAATAAAAAATTACAAGAGTTAACTCTCATTGGTCAAAACCACATTCCTAACGTAAGTGACAGTTGAGCCACTGCCATGATAACACAAAGTTCCAAGGTTACAAGAGTAAGATCATGACCAGACCATGGTAGGGGGCTCAGTGCCCAGTGACCAACTTTGAGACACAGGTCAATTGTGGGTAGACAGGCAAGTGAAGAACTGGCAAGCTTAGGGTGCTTTGTGCTGCAGCCTTGGTTGGACATCTGTGACTCTGACCTTTCTTGTGCACAGCTGTAAAGTTTTAAACTTATGATCTATTTACAAAACGCTTTTAGTCTAGTTTGAACTTGTTTTGAGGTGAAAGTGAGCTAATTGTGTGCAGTTAGTTTGAGCAAAAGAACAAAGCAGGCTTTTAAGTGTCTATAGTCCCTGTGGGAATCTAGTTAAGAAGCATGTATTCTATATAACAAAATTAGATAGCCAAGTGAAAAGTCATCTTCCTGACTACTCATAGATATATGTACCCATAAGACTGAGATTGCCATCATGAGATTACACATACACATCACATGGGATTACACATTACAATGCAGGTATTGGGGAGACATCAGCTGCTTGAGCAAATGTGAACAACAGTTTCCAGAGTTGATGGTTCTAGAGGCCTTGCCTGGACAGGATTGACCTCCATCAGAGTCACTCCTCTGGTGGGTTGCCATCTAAAGTATCAATTGCCACATGCTGTATATTTTGACCGCCTCCAACACATTCGCTCACATATGGTGTGCCACCACGTACAAGTGAATGGAGGTCAGAAAGGACAACCACAGCAACTGTTTCTGTTTCTACTCTGTGGGTCCTGAGGATCAAATCCAGGTCACCAAGCTTGGCAGCAAGTGTCTTCATCCATGTGCCATCTTGCTAGCCATGTTATCAACTGTTTCAACCTACAATATTGTGCTCTGAACATTAGCAGTGAGGGCTAGAGCACAGTGCTTGTCTGGCATGCTGAAGGCACCGGCTGTAAGAAAACATGCTATCAGTAGCGAACGAGTGGGGAAGTTTAATTCTGCTAGGGTTGATCCAGTTTGGTTGGGTTTTGGTCCTATTATATAGTTACTAGAAAGAACAAACTCTCTTAACTCTGGATTTCCTCAATGCAAATAGGGTGAACAGTAACTCACTGGGCAGCTTGAAGAACCGGGGAAGAGTGTAGATGCCGTGCTCCTCTTCTGGACAGAATGAGCGCTTGCCTTGCGGGACACCTCACTGCCTTCTAGTCCCCTACTTCACAGCTGAAGTACGACTAACAAAAACTCAAGAGTCAGATGAGCCAGTCAGTAATCAAGCCTGAGTTAAGAGGCAAACAGTTTATAATTAATAAAAGCCCCGTGTCTTTCTTTGGGAGTGAACGGATACGGGACCAGGTGGGACAGAAAGTTCTGTCTACAACCAGCCACCCCGTCTCAGTTCCTACTGTTGATGCTGTCTCATCTCTATAATACCTTAGTATTTCAGTCTCCCAGGGCTCAGTGCTTAGACTTTTCTCCACAAACATCCACTTCCTTGGTGGCCTCTTTCAGTCTCCTGACTTTAAATAACAAGCATAAGCCCATGAGTCTCAAGTTTTGATCTCTGGTTCTCAGTGCTCCATGCAACTCTACTCTCATCTTCTACTTGGTAGCTCACACATTTCAGCTTCAGTGCACTGTTTTCCGCAGTCCCCGCCTAAGCTGATTCCTTCCTCATCTCGGTTGATGGGAACTCCATTCAAATTGCTCACCCCCAACTTTTTTACACTGCCGCTAACTCCCTCTTACCCCATGTCTGCTCTGTTAGGAAATCCTGCAGGCTGTACTCTCAAATTGCACCGAGACCTATATATGACCTTCATCCTCTGCCAAGCCACCAATATCTTTTGGACAACTCACTGCAAGAAATTCTTGACTGGCTGCTTCATTCTGCCTTATCACTCACAGATCATACAAAGTGACCAATGAAACCCCTTTTTAACATGACAGACCATGTTCCCCGGTCATCCCTTCCAATGTCTCCCCCTTTTCTCTCAAGGCCCAGAATCTTCCCCTGCCTACAAGGCTCTGAGCAATCTGCTTCCCACCACTTCCTCTCCCTCACCTCTGCTCCAACTTACTGAGTAACCTTTCCACTTCACCTCTTCTTACTCTATTCAGTCTTTAAAAAGCAAGAGGGAATGCTCTAGCCCCTGGGATTCAGAATACACCCCCATTGCCTACACTTTTCTTTCAGGTTCCCATTCTCCTGTCTACCTCCATCACGCTGGTCCAGTTATTCTGTCTGTCTGATTTTAAATTGAATTCTCTTTCTCTCGAGTCTTACTCTCTTAGCCAAGATATAGTTTAATTAGTAATTTATTTTTCTTATTTCTCCTGGACCATATAATAAACTGAGAATAAAAATATTTGCTGCCAAACAGTGGTGGCACACGCCTTTAATTCCAGCACACAGGAGGCAGAGGCAGAGGATCTCTGAGTCTGAGGACAGCCTGGTCTACAGAGTGAGTTCCAGGACAGCCAGGGCTACACAGGGAAACCCTGTCTTGAAAAGCTGTGTGTGTGTGTGTGTGTGTGTGTGTGTGTGTGTGTGTGTGTGTGACAGAGAGAGAGAGAGAGAGATCTTTTTTAAAAACATGTATATATTTTTCACTTTTGAGTTTATGTGTATAATATTTGTGCTATAACCCGTAGAGGTAGAAGAGACTTTGGATCCCCTGTAACCAGAGTGCCAGGTAACTGTGAGCTGCCCTAGTAGAAAAGGGTCCTCTGCAAGAGTAGTAGATGCTCTTAACTGCTGAACCATCTATGCTGTTTCTCATTCCCAGCCGTACACGTGGGATTTACACAATGAATACTATGCCTTATACGACACCTGGTAGATACTAGGTAGAACACAGGCACACAAAACAGACCACTTTCTGATGGCAGAGTGCGGATTAACTAGACCTTTAGAATTTCCACTCACTGAAACATAACTGGTCTTTTGGTCTGTGTCATCTGTTTGAAATTACTTTCAGCCTGATGCTAGTTCGGCATCTGTACTTTCATTAGTAAGACCTTCATTTACCGATCCATAAACATGATGGATAGAACTTGACCTTACCAGACACACAAGGATCCCAGTGCATTTCAGCCAGTAGATTTCTGCGGCTATCTCTGAAGAATGTCATTTAGATTTTCAGATAAAATGTTATGTTCTCTGGGGAGATACCTTGGCCCTCCTCTAGTGCAATTACCTTCCTAACCTATTAATCTCCATCACGCTCTGACGTCACCTGCTTCTACACAACCCGAAAGTGGTGTGCTTCTTTGCTGCTTTACTAGTTTCCTGTCTCTCTAGAGACTGACAGTTTCTTAACTGTCAATGTCAGCAAGGTGGAAAACAGACCGGTGACCTCTTTTCAGACTTGCAAGCTGTGTTCAAGTCTCTACAGAGAGAAGACAGTAGCCAACCTTTGGTACAGCGTGATCCCTGGCCTTCTGGGCCCTGTCCTGGTCTTTTTGAAAGCGCAGGTTTCCAATCACAGCTGATATCAGTTGACTTTTTCACAGAACTCACTCTTCCCACATCGGCACCTCGTGAGTGTCTGGTATCCTTACCTGCTCCTCATGCAGGACAACTTGACCCCTGAGCGGACTTCCCAGTGGTGCTATTGTCACAAATGGTCTCCAGGATCCACTGGTCATTCTCGGAAAGATGTCAAAGAAGTCCACAAAGAAGCCACTTTTCCCAGTTAAATTCATGAAGTATAAGGAAATGGGATTGCATGTAGCTACATACAGAGTGTGCTCCCCATTTTCTGAAATGACAGAAATGGATTAATTGTGCAGTTTCTAAACAGTTTTCTAAGAGTTCTAGTGCTACTAAATCTTGAACCTGAGCTAGGGCACAAGCTCTGCACATGGCTTGCAGGTTTGTCAGACTGCAAAGGTCACAAGAAGCAACTCTGCTCCTGCCCTAAATGCAGACAGAGCTACATTGTTAGTTAAGGGAAGTACCTATCGGGGCTCCCAAATAATTCCACAATGTCTGGTGATAACTCCATTAAATATGTCACTCTCTTCCAAGACAGGGAACTTGTCAGTGTAAGGAACAAAGCATTCTGTGACCCGTCTCCTGTTCCTGCAGAAACACTTGGTCTGCGTTTTCTATCTTAGAAGTTTTCTTCTATTAGTTAGCAGATTATGGGATTTTCTTTCTATAAATAAGCAATTTGATTTTTAAAAAATCTGAGCCCTGTAGGTCTCCCCCTCCCCAGCTATGGGAATGGAGATTTAACTTTGATGAACATGCTAAGAAAGAATTCTCCTGCTGAGCTAAACCTTCACAGCCTAGCACTAAGGATTTTAACTTCCCATCTGATATTCATGCCTGAAAATTGCTTCTGCAATCTCTCTTAAACCTAGGGACTTGCCAAAGTCTAGTTTCTAGCACAAATGCCAATGCTTCTATATGTTTCAATCACCTGCAGAGCTAATGAAAATGCAGATTCTGAATCAGCAAAGTCAGTGTGGGCTGTTACAGTCTGTGCTTGAAACAAGTTCCCAAGGACACCAAGGATGCTGGTTTGTGCACCCCTCCCCCTTAAAAGGGCCACAGTCTCTTATGTGAGCTCGAGACAAGAGACCAAGCAGTTTTTCTGATGAGTGTGTTGAGCACTTCCTGTCTGTCAGTTATTTATTTTACAGCAATCATATTTCCTTAACCCCAAATTGAGATAAAAAGTAAGACAGTGAGATAATTAAAATTTGGGACAATCCAAGAAAATGTGGATGATATGTGTGCATGATCCATATCTAAAATATTCATACAAATATGTCCAAAATATCAGTTCTACAGTACATAGATAAAACTATAAATAATAGTACATTAAAAGATATGGTAAATTTGAACAAATAAATTAGTATCAATAAGAAACACAGCCACCAGGCTGGGCATGGTGATACATGCCTTTAATTCTAGCACTTGGGAGGCAGTGACAGGCAGATTTCTATCAGCCTAAGGCAATATGGTCTACAGAGCTGTAGTAATTTGAAAGAAAATGGATCCAAAGGGAGTGGCCTACTAGGAGGTGTGCTTTTATTGGAGTAGGTATGGAGGAAGTGTGTCAATGTGGAGGCAGGCTTTGGGTTTCATATATGCTCAAGCCACCTCCAGTGTCTCAGTTCACTTCCTGTTGCCTGTGTAACTCTCAGCTACTTCTCCAGCACCATGTCTGCCTGCATATCATGATGATAATGGACTGAATATCTGAACTGTAATCCAGTCCCAATTAAGTGTTTTCCTTTATAATAGTTGCCATGGTCAGAGTGCCTCATCCCAGCAATAGAAACTTTTAGACAATAGCAAATGCCAGGCTATCTAGATATAGTGAGAAGAGGAGGAGGAAGAGGACTGGAGAAGATTATTATTATTATTCATTTTTTAAAAATAGAGTCTCACTATGTATATCTGGCTGTCCTAGAACTCACTATGTGGACTAAGTTGGCCTTGAACTCACAGAGATCCTTCTGCTTTTGCCTCTGGAGAACAGGGATTAAAGGTGTGTGCCACCACATCTGGTTTATTATTTAAGAGGTGACACCAAGTATGCTGTAGCAGTTCCAAATATCAGATAAATAGAAGAGCAGTAGAATTTGTAACTTATGGGTCTTTTAAATGTATCTTTTATGAGGAAAAATCAGTTCTAGTTAGCATTTCAGGGCACTTTCCTGCACAGGAGAGGGCAGGAGGGCTGCAGGAGGAATACTGACAGAAAAGGGCACCTCAGGGTAATTAATTGTTCTCATATTACAGGCAGTAAGTGCTGTGCGGTCCTTGGCTCAAACACATAGATATATAATTAACTTCAATTCCAACCCAAGAAAGCGCTCTTTTTTCTGTCAAATGCAGATGAGGTTTTTAGAAAGGAGAGAGGTCAGAACAAAGGGAAAAGACTAGTTTGCAAATATGGTTCACTCTGGGAGGAAAGAGTTACATTTTATCAGGAAAAGCAAATGAGCTCTTCTCAAGGCCACCTGTGAGTACCTGCTGGCGCCACCTGAAACACTGCACTGGGAACACAGGGACAGCTGCAGGTGATTGCTGTACCCCACAGGTGTGGGCAGAAGGTCACTGTGCACGCACAAGCGCTAAACTTCAATTTATATTCTCAAAGGTTCTTTACCGGTGGACGCAACCGGTCCTGATGAGAGCACGGATCCTTACCACAAACAAACAATACAACCCCTTAAATATCTGAAGGCATATGTTTATTCAAATAGCTGACTTGAGCAATGAGTAACATCGGCAGGACTTACAGGAACCAAAAGCAAGGTGCTGACTTCTTTCCCTGGGAAATTTCCATCTCAGTCAAGTTAGTGACTTCCCTCCCTTCCCCCAGCTGCCACTTTGTATCACTTTAGTAACTGACATCAACTGAGAAACTTCTGTGTAAAGGCACCAGTCCAGAACTACAGAAGCCCATGACTACCTTCCTCTACCTACATCCCACACAGTCGAAGGCTTAATGATGGCAAGTTACTCTAGGCCTCACTGCTGGGCTGAATGCAGTCACCAAACTGGAATCCAAGCCTCGCTCCCCCCAATCCAATGCTTCTCCCTTCTTCTTCCCTTCTATTTTTAGCACACGCCTGAGTGTGTTTAGCTTTGTGCTAGGACTGTAACGAGAAACAGACATATGCATACCAACCCAGCAGTGCTTCTGTGGGGCCCACCACAGCATTCTGTGTGATGGTTAGAGGAAATTAGTTCTAAATTATATCTAATTGCTCTCCAGATCCACCAAGTCACCAAGTCTCTCACAGAGCTCCTGACGCCTCTGGATTGTGTTTACCCCTCTGCTTTTAAGTCAGCGCAGGAGGAAAAGATCAAAATTATAAATGGATGTACCATGTGATACCGCAATGTTGCAGATTAAATTAACTTCATCCAGTGGAAACCTCCAAGAGGTACACTCTTCGGTGAAGTTTAGGAATCTCGCTTCATGCCTTTCTATTGGGTACTCTTCTATGTTTGCAAGCACAGGACCCTACAACAGAGCGCAGTCTTAGCAAAGATGCGTGGGTTGTCACCAAAACAGCTGTTCCGATACAGAATGTGCATTTCAGCATTTACTACATTGACATATTCCACTCCATCATACTTGAAACAACAATAAAACCATTTACTTACCTTCCTGAGTGCTTTCATACACACAAGCTCATAAATCTCCTCACTGGCTTTTGTTTTAAGGAAGTACAATGTGCATAAAGCACTAGAAGATTTCTCATGACTACACTTCTCCCTAAACCAATAACCAGTCCTGACACCCAAACAGCAAGACTCAGAGGTGTCCAAGCCAGCGGGATAACTTACAAGTTAAAGCACCAGAGACTAACATATTTCCACTGTGAAGAACAATTGTGAAACCATGACACTGAAATGTGGTGGTGGAAGTAGCTCTTTAAGACAAAATGTCAAAAAAAAAAAGTGACATTAAAACCAAAAAACCTTCCAACGACTGATAGTCACTGGTGCTACTTATGAAAAATAGAATATTCTATATTCTATTTATAATCATTCAATATAAAGCAAAGCAAAGGAACTAACATAATAATATTGTGAATATCAGTTCTGAGTAGGTAGCTATGCTTTGGAAGAACCCTATGGGTACAACTAAACCTTCAATGACTTGACTGCCCCAAGGTCCTTAATCAAGATTCAGGCTACATATTGGTGCCCATGTCCCCTCCTATCTGGATTATTCCCTGGAGACTGGAGAGTTAAACTGTACCTGTCCTTGTACCTTGAGAAACAACTTCAGGGAGTGATTTAGGCTCTCCGATCACTCCCTTAGCTGACATTTGGGGGCAGAAGAGAGAGGCAGCTCTGACAAGGGGCTCTGAAGTCCATGCTCCCTGGAGGGACTGACAGGCTGAGACTCGCTCCCTGATTTTCTAAATACTACTCAAGTGGAAGAAAACATCTTTTCATGCCCCACCATAACTGTTCTGGTGTGAAGATGACAGAATCTTTAGTGACCACAAAATCTCCTGTATTTACTTTCCGGTCACTTACAGGCCTGCTGACTGTACTGTTTGTGTAGATCCCAGCAGTGAATAGGTGAATAGCAATAAATAGAGAAACATCTATTTTAAAACAGCGAGTCCAGTGTGCCCCCGACTTCTGTTCCTGCTACCCTTTTTAATGACTTTTGTAGGTGCCTAACTGCCCAGAGACCTGACCACTCAGAATGGTTTTGATGCTAACTAATGACGCTTTCCCGTTCACAGGAAGACAGTAACGCCAATGTATGGCTAAAAATCAAAAAAGCAAAACAATTTAATCTTGTTGGCAAACACAAAGACAAGACAACTATCACAGAGCAATCTTTTAAGGAAAATATACAATATACCCGACTGACTCATCTGAAACATAAAATTGGTTCCTAGAAGTTCTGCTTGGCCAATGGCAACAGACTACACTGAATTCCTTGAGAGTTAGACTGACCTCGATGTTGGCACAGAAGCTAAAGAGCCAAGCACTTGCTAAGTCCTTAGACTTACAGAGCGTTTCTACAGAATATTTGAAAGTTCATAAGATTCAATGTTAAGAGGAAATAACAAGGATAACAACCTTTATGTCGATATGAGATGTTTCAACTGGACACAAGATCTTTGGCATCCCATTTCCTGCCTGACCGGTTATCCAGTAGCCCATGAACGTCTGCTCTGGGAGAGGCAACCTGCCAAAGATAATTGGAAAAGTGAGCATTTTTTCCCCCATTATCAAGTGTCTTAGTTAGGGTTACTACTGCTGTGATAAAACTCCATGACCAGATCAAGTTAGGGAGGAAAGGCTCATTTTTCTTACCCTTCCATATCACTGTTTACCATCAAAAGAAGGCAGGGCAGGAACTCAAATAGAGTCAGGAGCACATGCGGAAGCCATGGAGGGTGCTGCTTACTGGCTCGCTCAGCCTTCTTTTTATAGACCCCAGGACCATCAGCCCGGGGGTGATCCCACACATGATAGGCTGGACCCTCCCCCATCAGGTACTAATTAAGAAAATGCCTACAGGCTTGCCTACAACCCAATCTTTTGGAGGCATTTTCTTAATTGAGGCTCCCTCCTCTCAGATGACTTTAGCTTGTGTCAAGTTGACATAACACTAGCCAGCATATCAAGTAAGGGGGAAACATACGTTCCATCGATCACCGGCAGCACAAATAAAATGAAAAAGGCTTTACTTAGGAGCGAGTTGTGCTCCATTCTGTTTAGAATGTACATTAGGACGAAAAAGACACTCAGAAGATAAGACTCTACCCACTTCACCTTAATTACAACTACAATTAAGGTTAACATATTTCCCATTGGAATTGATAAAATGTGCAGTAACTTTACAGACAGATACCTGGTAGAGTATAGGAAGGCTTCAAAGAAATTGGAGCGAGTCATTTAATTTTCATTTCCAGTCATTCTTTTACATTTTGAATCAAGTAGCAACCAGGGTATATTAATATCAGACTCTTGGTGGACGGCTATAATGAAAACCCCCTACAGACTGTTGTTTTGTGATTTATATGTAATACATACACAGACATGTTCATATAAATGTGTCACCTAGTGTTGAATACATCCATGCAACCAGTAGTCGAAAATCAGGACCCAGAAGTCACCTGGAGACATTTCATTGCTACCACTGAAGCTACTATCCTGATTTCTGATAGAATCATTTTGTATTTGCTTTATTTTGTTTAAAGAAATACAACTTTTTGTTTTAAGACAGGATCTTATTACTAGTCCAGGCTGGCCTTGAATGGACTTCCCTCAGTCTTCCAAGTGCTAATATTTCAGACATGTGACAACATGCCTTGCTACAGAAAATTTTCATTTCTTTTTTGAGACATAATCTGCTGTATAGCTCTGACTGGCCTAGAATACACTATGAAAAGCTAGGCTTAGCCGGGCGGTGGTGGCGCACGTCTTTAATCCCAGCACTCGGGAGGCAGAGGCAGGCGGATCTTTGTGAGTTCGAGACCAGCCTAGACTACAAGTTCCAGCGCAGGCTCCAAAGCCACAGAAAAACCCTGTCTTAAAAAACCAAAAAAAAAAAAAAAAAAGAAAAAAAAAAAGAAAAAAGAAAAGCTAGACTTGTCCACCAGTCCTCCTACCTCTGCCTCCCAAGTGCTAGACTTACAGACATGCAGTACTACATCTGGCTGGAGCAGTTTTGATGTAGAGTGATTCAAATAATAAAGCAAAAATGGCAGCAATAAAGTATAAAATATCAGGCAAACCTGAGAGTAGGACTTTCACTTCTTAATTCCAAATATTTCTGCTTGAAATATTTCTTTCAAATCGGAACCACCCATCTGTCATTCTCATTTCCCCACGTTTCTTACTCGTGATATGACACAACAACATCAAAGCTCAGAGTTTAAAGTTCTTAATGTGACCATAACTCAAAATATGTTTAGAATGAGCATAGGGATCATTAACGGAGTACATATTTACACTTATAGATTATTTTGTTTTCAGCACTGCTGTGGTCTGACATGCATTCCCGTAAGCTTAGTAGAACTATATAGCCTTGATTACTCTTTGCACAAGACAAGGAACTAAATATTCTGGTCAAGAATGCTTTTTGTCCCTTTGAAACAAGAGGAAGGAGGGGACCTTACAGTGAGTGTCTTCTAAGGCACATGACACTGTGTCATACCTTACTTAAAAGGATACATTTGAATAAGTTATCTAAAACACATTTTAAGGGACTGAGACGACTCAGGGGTCAAGAGCTCTTACGGAGGACCAGATTCAGATTCCCATCATCCAGCTTGGTTCACAATCGCCTCTAACTTCAGCTCTAGGGCATCCGATGCCCTTTCTGGCCTTAATGGCCATCCCTCCCCATACACATCAATAGAAATATGCAGATAAGTCTTAACAAAATAAAACAATACATTTTAAGTACCCAGACCATAACCTTGATTGAGAGTGGGAGGTGGCTGGGATCATGCTGAATTAGAAGACTATGACAAGTTCTTTTAAATAAGGCAATAAAACATGTTTCTGTGCTAACAGGATAGATCTCCTAGAGTGGGATCTTCTCACTTCTAGCTTAGAATAAAATGTATTTTCCAATTGTTCTCATAAGCCCCAAATATTTCGAGACTTCTATATTTGGAAGGAGAAACATAAGGAGACATATTAATTTCTTTCTTAGCAGTATTGGTGAATGCAAAGAGATCTGGGCTTCATTCCTCATTCTCTTATTAACCACCTATGAAAAATGGAAAAAGAATGCCAGCTAATGTCTCAGTATTAATTTTGTCATTTACAATGAAGGGTTGATCTATACAGTCTTTAAGGCTTGGAGAGTCTGCGACAATCAGGTGAGGGGACAGAAGTGTCAGTGTAGGTTAAGAGCTTGCTTTGCCTTGGTTCCCTGGAGTGACAGTGGTCAATCAGAATAAAACTATCTCTCCCTGCTGGGTGGAGGCAGCACACGCCTTTAATCTTAGCACTCGGGAAGCAGAGTCAGGATGATCTCCAGGTTTGAGGCCAGTCTGGTCTACAGAGTGAGTTCCAGGACAGACAGGGCTACACAGAGATGCCAGCCAAAAAACTAAAAAAGACAACTGTTTGTACCTATCAATCAATGCATCCCTTGGCCAATGGGTATGCTGCCTTTATTCTTTAAGAATAAAGGGGCTCTAAATAGTCCCACTCATTTGAAGATGATTTCATATCTTAAGACAATAGTTTCATATCTTAATCTAGTCACAAATAGAGAACTGCTTAATAAAAACAGCCATTGGTTGATAACCCAGCATAAGAAATGCATCCAGTCACACAGGCTTGCCTAACACGAGGAAAGCTCTTGGCTTGATATTCAGCATTTGAAAAAAAACCCTAATATATTCACTAATAATTTTATAAATAATATTCAGATGACAACTAAGAAAAAATCCATCCAGTTGAGCAAAGGTAATTTTTCTCAGATTCCATTTCCTACTAACGACATCAGGGATGTTCATAACTCTGCTTAGAGGAAGTTGCCAACTCATTCTAAATACAGTCATGGAACTCAAGGCCTGTCCCCCTCTCTGAAAAAGTGGCTCTGATTGGCTGGCAGAGTATGGGCCTGTAGATCCGCCATATAAACAGTAGCCAGCCCCACACAACGATGTGCACCTATTGGCAGCATCAACTACAGTTGAAGGACGCACTGGCAGGTGTCCTGGGTTGCACACACTGACATCATCTCTTATCCCTGGCTGTTCCCGGACTCTGACAATAGTGGGGAAACCATAGCCCCTCATTTATTTCCCATGAAGGCTCTCAGAAGCTCTGTGTGTGTGGGGGACACCATTCTTAACTTTCTTCAGAGGAGGGGGAAGCACGTGTTTGGGGTATGAACAAGCTTTGGAATACTCCTCAAAATGTGGGGTGGGTGGATGTTCCCTGGCAAGCAGTTAGCAAAAAGGCCTTCTTTTTCATTACTGAAATGTGGCATCCAACTCTGAGCAGACTTTTTATGTTTGACTTGACACAATAAGGACATTTTTCCATGATTTTAAGATTCTGTCACTAGGCATTGAACTGTTTTAATGTCCGGGCTGGAATGATGTCTGGCTTTGATTTCAGCTGGGAGGAGCATGAACTCGGGCCTATAAATAGAATCACTTTTTATTTTCAGTGTCATTCATGAATTTATGTGTTTTTAAAACAATGATGTTCTAGTACTTGTGTTGTGATGTTTCCTAATCCCTTGTGGAAGCAGCAACAAAGATCTGAGACTAAGAGTTTTGAGTCAGAGAAAGGTGCATATGAAAATTACGACGGGTCAAATCAGACCACTCGAGTCTGTTAGAGGAAAAAGATTTGCTTTTTTTAAACACACAGACAATCCATGACACGATTCATATGGACACCAAAGTTAGGTAACATCGTCTAAAGGCCACGCAAGAGCTCTGTGTCGGAAAGACTTCCAAAAGGAGGGGGCTGGGTTTTTAAAGCACATGTTCTGGCAAATTTCTGCCTTCTCTGAACTTTTGCCAACACTATTTCTGGAGTCTGAAAGAAAACACATGAAAAAGGTTTGGATCTTTCTAGGGCCATTATGCAATTGGGAGTTGTTGACATACCTATCATCAACAATTCCTATGACATTTCCTTGTCACAAGAACGACTGAGCAACGGAGCCCTTGAGAGTAGCCCCACCGACTCAGGAACTCAACAATCACTATTATCCTTAGACGAAAGAGAGCAACTCCAATTTTACTGGCCTCACTCATTCTAAAGATTCTTAAAATCTTTTGCAGACCATTCCTGATGAACACTTTCTGCTTGGCTCTTCCCCTTTCCTCTTGCTCTGAGCCAAACTGTAATTCAACTCTTCCTTGAACTACTTTTTCCTCTTCCTGAACATGGGCATTTCAATGCTTCTCCAAGGCCATTTCCTCACTCTAGAATTCCATTCTGGACCTGCCTCTTCAGTGAGCTACTTCCCCTCTTAGAACTGGCTCTCAGGAAGCTGGTTTTGAACTCATTATGGGGCAGAGGATGCCCTTGAACCCTAATCTTACTGCCTCTACTTCCCAGGTGTTGGGATTACAGGCATGCACCACCATACTCACCCGGAGATCCTTCTCCTTAAACTGCAATCCTAATATTAATTTGCCTTTGAGTCCTTCATATTTTGTTCCAGGGGAAAAAACCCCAGCCATTTGCCCTTCTGGATTTCCATACAAAATTATTCATATGAAACTCTGAAGGGTTTTATAGAGTCTGCAAATTAAATTTCCAATTTAAGAGAGTAGAGAGGATACAATTTTAGAAAGAATAAACTAGAAATGAATCTATGAAATCTTTGTTTTTTTTCTTAACAAAATAAAAAGTCAGCACAAGGCTGGATAGGTGGCCTATAATCTAGCAGGAGGAGCCTAAACTAGTGCTGGCCACCTAGAGCCTTAGAGATAACCTGGGTCAATATAGTAAGGTACTATCTCAAACACACACACACACACACACACACACACACACACACACTTCAGTCACAAGCTTAACAGACAAAGAAAGTCCACTTAACTATAAACTAGTAATAATTAATGCATCTTACTATGAATTCCCAGTAGTACCCTCTTTCCTTTGCCAAGAACTTCAAAAAATCTCCTTTCTTGACAGCTCACAAGTCGCTGGCAAGTTTATACTGCTTTGCTAAAGTGTGTATGTGAGTGCACGTGTGTGTTTCCTTCTCTGCTCCTGAGTCTACGTTTAGTTGTTAGTTTCATTTACAACACGTCCCTCTGCCACCCTGAGCCTGCCAAGGCCACAGAAACACAGTCATCTGATTTGGGTAAAGCGTCTATTTTTTTGGCTGGCACTTCCCAGTGCACCTCCTGCTCTCCAGAATGACCCTGCAGTCTCTGAGCAACTGTACTGCCTTTCTCTGGCCAAAGCGGATGCCGACAGCTTTAGTCACAGCCTCTGGCTGCCCTCCTCCTCGTAGGTGCTGCCAGGCTACAGTTCTGGACCCGGCTTTAAACTTCCTTCATCTTACTTCAAGTTCTAATGTGGGGGTGGTGGTGATGGGGTGGGGTGGGGAACCTTCTCTTTCTCTACCAACTACCAACTACATCTCAGTGGTTTCAAATCCTGTGTTCTTTCTTTTGCTAATCATCTCCAAGGAGGCCTAGAGATGGAAACTTCCCAAATTTCCCACAGGACAGACTCACAGAGGGGAAGACCCTCCTGAGAAAGCAGCCCATTCGCTGCTGAGAGCACATGTTTCTGATCTGGTAAACTGATGATTCACTGAGTCCGGTATAAGCTTTATTCAATGACTATGAGTTCACTGCGGGTCTACTGATTCACCACCTCAGTCTCTCAAGGCTGTCCTTTCTTTTCCACGGCCACATACTACTGGGTCTTCCTCTATCAGCAGAGGGAATCCTGCAGCTGCTTCCTAACAGCCTTTCTATGTTTGGCTTCGCCACCATCCTGTTATGCTTCGGAAATGAAAAGAGGCCTTTTCTGTCAGGAACTTACTCCTGCTCTTCTGCCTCAGCCTCACCCCCCTGACTGTCATGACTTCGCCCTGACAGGGAGTACTTGCATCTCCAAATACACCCACATCTTCTTTAGCTGGGGGCCAGTGAGAGAGCCCAGTAGGGGAAAGGCACTTGCCACCAAGCCTGGTGACCTGATTTGGATTCCCAGGACCCAGACGGTTGATGGAGAGAACTGACTCACCCCAGAAAGCTGTCCCTGACCTCCGCATACACACTACGCAGTGGGGTTGTGAGAAATAAAATGCAATTCTAAAACTTGTTAAGTTTCTCTTCTGGAACTCTTCTCCCCTCCTGTGTGTCCAGGAACACAGAGTAGCACAGCACACCTTGGCTTCCTCACCTTCATGGACTCTTCCCAAGGACAAGTGCCTTTTCCCAACTGACAGCCACAACACAACACACACCGCTTCTTCCTTGATACGTTCTTGGTTAACTGTGACCTACTTACAGACAACACTGAGTCTTTCTCACCTTTGAAACTCTTACTCCCACAGAGGGCACCTCCCCCACCCAGCACAAAGGATGTGGCTGTTTAATGAATGAAAAGTTGGTTACATTAAGGCCACCAGCATTTTGACCCATTCATTTTCTCTTCTCAGAGGCAAACTGCAACTGGCAAGTCTTCCCCATTGCGCTCTGACTATGCCCTTCACTTAGAATCTCAATGGAGGATGCAGTCTACTTGCAGGCAAATGTGAAGGAGGCTCCAACAGGCTTTTGTAAGGGGATTTCTATCTGGCCGGGTGACAGGCTTTTAGAAAACCTCACTTATAAAAGCTTCCAGGATTAAGAATAATTATGTGAGACTGCTTAAGATGTACACATCTCAAAGATTTCTCTGTAGACTGGGCACATTTAGCTATTTTTTCCCATTCCAATAAAGAACTGAAACAGCTACTACCCACAATACAGCAGAAGAGCACAAAGCCACGCCTGTGAGACTGTAATTGCTCAGACAGAGTGCTCTGCCATGAACAGGGCATCTTTACCTCCACCTCCTACGCCACCAAACCTCAAGGACAGCCCAGAAAAAGAGGGGAAAAATGTAAAAGTGAAAAATGGCTGTGGTACCCAGGGAACTGTAGCTATGGTTACCTGCACAAGGTCAAGTCAACCAAAATTCCTGCATGCATGGGGTAGCAGCTCGCAAGGCTCTACCACATCTGAACAGCAATTAGCAGCAGGCAGCGACCGAGGGGAAAGCCGTTCTTCTAGGGCTACTAGTAGGTTGCCCATATTCCAGTGGATGGTTGCACATTTATAAACATATGGACAACGCTGACTAGATTTAATGGGTTCTTCAAAAAGAACAGAGATGACCGCATGTGTGGTGCACACCTTCAATCCCAGCACTTGAGAAGCAGAGACAAGCAGATCTGAGTCTGAAGCCAGCCTGGTGTACAAGAGTGAGTTCCAGGTCAGACCCCAGACAGCTGAGACAGCCCTGAGAAAGAAGAATAATGCTGGAGTGGTTGTCATTCCAGATCTCAGATATATTAAGGAACTACAGTGATAAAAACAACATGATCCTGGTACAAAAACAGACATGTAGACCAGTGCAACAAAACTGAAGACCCAAATATGAATACAAATAATTACAGCCATTTAATATTCAACAAAGGTGTCGAAAATAAACGCTGGAGAATATTAAGTATCTTCAACAAATGGTGCTGGGAAAACTGGATGTTCACACGAAAAAGAATGAAATTAGACCTGTATCTATCACTTTGCACAAAACCTAACTCCAAGTGAATCCACCACCTACGTGTGAAACCTGAAACAATGAACCCGCTTGAGGAACACAGGCAGTGCTCTACATGACACAGACGTGGGACAAGGAAGCCCTAGAAGAACACAGCAGTGCGCTCCATGACACAGATGTGGAAAAGGGCTTTCTGAAGGGGACTCATTTGGAATTACGGCCAACAGTGGTAAGTGGGACTTCATGAAACAGAAAGCTTCTGCACAGTTAAAGAGCAATGCACAGGGTGAAGAGGAAGCCAACAGAATGGGAGAGATCTTTGTTGGACATACATCTGATAGAGGACTAATATCAAGATATATAAAAAGAGGTCAAAAACAAAAAACAAACACAGTCAATTAACTAAAAAAAAAGATGTGTCTGAGATCCGAACAGAGAGATCCAAACAAGGGGGGAAACTGGCTAAGAAGTTCAGTGTCCCTAGCAATTAGGAAAATGTCTTACCCCAGTGAGACTGGCAGAGATCAAGGAAACAACGGACAACAAAGGCTGGAAGGAGCCCTCACTCATCATTGCTGGGTCTAATCACTGGGCCCCCATGCTAGAAACCAGTGTGGAGAATCCTCAAAAGCCTGAAAATTAATCTAGCGTGTGAGCCTGCTATCCCACTCCTGGGCATATGCCCTATGACACTGGCTCAGTCATGGTCAACAGCTAGGAAATAGAAGCAACCTAAATGCCCTGCAACTGATGGATGGATAATGAAGATGTGGTACATATACACTATAGAATACTAGTCAGCTGTAAAGAAAATGAAATTTGTATGTAAATGGTAGAACTAGAAAAGATGATATCGAAAGAGGTAATCTAGACTCAGAAAGACAAATGTTGCATATTCTTTTGTATAGGAGGTTTTTAGCCCCAAATCTTCAGATATAAGCTAAGTTTTTACCCTTCATCTTTGCATCAGGTAAAGACCATTAGAGAAAATCACAACCAACCAAAATGCACCTTTGTGGAGCCCAGTCCCAATGGATATATCTACAATACCTGCAGCTAATGCTGAGCGATCACTGGGGAAGAAGAGTCAAAATGGTGAGAGCCAGAGGAACAGGGAGTTTACTGTGAAACTGGTCTCTTCTAGAAATGTCAGAACCTACACTTATTAAATCTCACCAACATGGCTGCCTACACATTAGCTGAACAATGATGACACCAGCAGACATGCTAACATTGATAGGGGCTGTTCAGGAGGCCTCAACTCTAAACAAAGGACTATAGGCAACTAAGGAATGCCGAAGGTAGGAGAAAGCCTTCCCTAGGAGAGCACACCAATTGGTTAGCCAATACCAAATGATTGGCCCGGAAAATGTTCATACAAGTAATATTATGTAAACTGAGTAGATTGTATTTATGTATTCTGGAACACATACACACACATATATAAAACAATGGTTAAAGAAAAAAGATCCCTGAATTTGAAGATGAGTGGGAGGTGGGGGGGTACACTGAAAGGATGGAAGGAGGAAAGGGAGGGAGCAAATAATAGACTCTCAAAAAGCTCTTTAAAAAGTTAAGTAATTCTGAGATAACATCACATAAGACCTTAGGCTTTCTGAAAACTAAGAACTCTTTTCTAAGTGAAAACAGACATGCAGAGCGGAGTTGCTTATCTTAGAACTCATAGTCAAGACTGTGATCTTATTTGTAAAAATAAAACATCAGTCCCCACTCCCCACAACAAGCTATCACTATATAAAAGGAAGCATAGCACCTAATACTTTGGGGAAAGAAAAGGGACTCAAAACTGCAGGCAGAGACTATTTTAATAATCATCTCAACACGCGGAAAGCAAACTACTGCAAATGCAGACCTGGCTGAGATGCTCTTCCTGCTGCTTCTGGTACTTTCAAGATCCCCACAGCTGCTGTCAGAGAAACAGCAGTTGCTGATGACAGCCCAACTACATAGAGTAAATCTTTAAAGCAAGAAGTCAATTCAGACAGATACCCTCTCAAAGACAACTTCAAAGGAAATCCCACAAATAAAGTCATTTCTGAATAGATGGAATGGCTCTGTCTGTAGGTACACACACCTGGCATGGTTCTTTAAAGCAAGAAAACAACCAAACACAGTCCTGAAATGCACACAAATGTCTTTCCTAACGGGACATTCTCAGCATCCTTTACTCCGAGTATTCCTAACATCTGCTAGAACAGCTGGTAAATGAATGGTGAATGATTCAGGGTAAAGAGTTTCTGCCCTGCAGCTTCCCTATGCAATCGGGACAGCAAATCACAGAACCGAGAGTTGGAGAATTCGTGCAGATTACTTAATTCAGTGTTCCAGGGTTGAGACCCCTCAAGTACCCCCCAGTGAAGTCTATCCAGATGTGTCAGAACTGGAGCTCTGCTGCTGTTCCTGGGTAGTTCTTATTCTACCCTTCACACAGGAGCTTCTGCCTGAGAGGCTCACTCTGAGATGTAATGATTTAGAAACTCAGAGAGGCAGAGATGGTACAGAGTGATGTAACACTGACCAGTTAAAGCCGATCACTTCAACAATCAGAGCTTTGAAGACAGAAGTACCAAGCAATGGATTCTGTGGGAGGAAACCTCTAAAATGGACATACGACTAAAGTATTCTTTTGAGGAATTTGTGGGGGCCACTGTTAAAAAAACCCAACTGCAGGATATTCGCTGGCATCTTATAGGAAGAATGTTTGCATTTACTTCTAGTAGTGATGAAAAAACTACATTAAGTTGAAGAAACCTGATTAGAATATACTTATAATCTATCTATCTATCTCTCTCTCTCTCTCTCTCTCTCTCTCTCTCTCTCTCTCTCTCTCTCTCTCTCATGTGGCTTCTGAAATAGATGCTGGAAGAATAGATTCTGAAAGGCAAGTATAAAATAACCAAAATCTCTGAAAATCTTGAAATCAAAAGGATAATTTTGGAAGTAGACAGAGTTGTGGTTGTATGCCCCATCCTTAGTATGTAAGATGAATTCCAACACACATGCACACTGTGTAGATCCAGAGAGCTGATATTTGTAATGCTTGTATGGCATATGGTCAGGAGTTGAAAGATACCAACTACTATCACTTTTGATACTGTAAAGGTGTGTTACATGGGGTTGGGGTGGGGAAACTCAGTGGCAGATCATGTGGTTTGCATGTAAGAGGCCCTAGGTTCAGGCTCTGGGCGGGCAGCGACACACACACATGCACGCGCCCACACCGTGTGCTTGTATGTATTTGTGTGTGTGTGTGTGTGTGTGTGTGTGCGCGCGCGCGTATGCATATGTGTGAAAGAGAGAGTTCTGACGGTCCTCAGTTGACATTGTTATGTTGATGCATACCAGCCCCAAACCTACTGCATTGAAATTCCAGAGTGCCTAGCTAACCTGAGCTCTCCTCTGCCACAGGAGACCCTGCCAGTAGTTTGTCCTCGAGCAAGTGTATAGTCTGACCGATGTTTTACTGTAACAGAAGTCAAAGCCCTAAGAAATAGCAATTTCTAAATAGATAGGCCTTTACTTAACTTTTAAAATAAAACAACATGGAAAATTCCAGTGTCAACAGAGTAGATGCTTAAAAAATAGAATACAGAAGTGATACCTATTTTCTAAAACTCAAGGAGTGCAGAAAGCCACACCTAAGTCAAGCATAAATTCTTTAAAATCTAGACCATCAAAAACTCCTAATAAAACCATTGATTAATGTACTTGTGTAACTTATCAATTCAAAGTTACATTATTTTGCTTAAAAGTGAAAATTTTAACATTTTAAATAAAGCATTTGAAAGTAGTAGGAGAATGCCTAGCAACAAGACATCTGAGGAGTAACTGCCAGGCTCTAATAGGGCTTCCTCACCAGCAAGGGCCACTTGAGTCACACTGAAGACAACTTTAGACATATAGACCGTCTAGTGAGAACACTTGTGTATGTTTGGAAGCAATGACATTTAGCCACATCCACAAAGTCCCAGGGCACTGATATAACTAGGTTTTTCTTTTGAGAGTCTCTCACGTTTCCAAATCTGTTAGTTGTGGTCAGAATAAGTATCTTAAGCTTAAAATCTGAGGAGGGAAGGAAACGGAGAGAAAGCAGAACTGGGAGTAAGGTGTTATACATAATTAAATCATTCATTTTAGTTATTTTTATTTTTCAACAAAGAAGCTTGAAAATGAAGTGTTTCAGAAAGAATGCCTTTAGAAACATGTGTCCTAAGATAAAAGCCTCAGAAGGATAAAAATGAGTGTAACAAGGATGTCTCAGGAACGTGACACAGCACATATGATTACAAAAGGCTCGAGGACCTATCAGCGGTTATTTCTGGGTGCTGGTGGAGTAGCTCAGTTGGGAGAGTGCTTTCCCAGCACCACATAAAGCAGGCAAGGTGACACATGCTTATGACCCAATGTTCAGAGGCTAGCCCGAACAACCTATGTCACAAAAGTCGAACAAAACTCAAAATAAACAACAAAACCAACTTCAAAACAGTTATTTCTGTAGGATAAAATGAGGGAAGTCTCTGCTTTCTTTTGTTTTGTTTACAAACTATGAATAAGAAAAATGACTTAACAAATAAAGAGGCACTGAAAGAGAAACTGAGTCAAAGAGAAGGAAGGACTCCGGAGAAAAAAAGAATGGCTGTTGAAATGGTTTCTAGGCTGTGTGTCACAGGCAGGGCAGCAGAAGACAGCCCTGGGAGCTGGAGGAGCCTTTACGTGCAGGCATTCCACAACGGCCATGGCCTGGGAGAGAGCTCATCTTGTGTTCCCAGACAGAAAGTTTTATTTATCTACAAGAATTTCCAGAGTTCTTATCTTTCCTGGATAAATCATTCAGAGTCTTATTCCAAGATCTTCCATCATGTCAAAGACAAATATATGCACGTGTGTATATGCATATATCATGCATGTAACATGGACAGTGATGATTTCCAAGTTGATTACTTGAAAATCACATTTCTTTG
>JAQHUG010000142.1:4484326-4524005 GCA_028555095.1 Dicrostonyx torquatus
AGGGCTACATTATGACCCAATCACACAAACAAGCATCCTCAAGTTAAAACCAACAGGGTGGTAAAGCTTTATTAAACAAGACAGTTAAATTTCTTCTTCTCACAGTGTCTTTAAAACATTGTGCACAAACCTGGATATGGGGACTCTACTAGTTAAGAGGGAAAAAAAAAAGAGGGAGACAGCACCTTTCATTTGGGTATTTCACCACTGCACCACAAGGCATTAAAATGACATAGTTTATATATATATATTTCCCCCTTCCCCACAGTCTTACTATGTAGTCCTGGCTATTCCGGAACTCATTATGTAGACCACGCTAGCCCCGAACTCAGAGATCCACCTGCCACTGTTTGCTGGATGATGGTGCTTAACTCCTAGCTTGGCAGCACCGTCCTTACACACCCTGTATATATTCTGATGTGAACTGAGGAAGGAGAGACAAACTGTGCCCGGGTGTTGATGAGGTAACAATCTCCCTCGGCTCCAATACCTGCTGCATTCTCTTTTGAGCTATATGAGCCAGTGGCTAAATTACCTTTCCACCCGCATCACAGCACAGCTGTGACAACCTTGTCTACTCTGTGATCTTTGCTCCCATCCAATCAGGATGATGGCTAATTGCATAACAAAGGAATTAACAGGTTATAACAAGAAAGCTCACTCATGGAAAAAAGATATTGAAGTAACTGGGCTATTTTTACCCTTTTACCTTAGGCATGGAATGCCAATGCCTTCAACAGTCTTTGAGACTACTATTGATAGTTAGCTCTCCAGTGGGTCAAAGGCTGTCCTGGCTAAGCCATGTCAAGGCTTGATACCAGAAATGTTTGGGGACTTGAATTTCTGAATATTTGTAATATATTTATATACAATGTGGGTATGAAGCCCAAGTATAAATACATTAATTTGCTTTATATATAACTTATTTACATATATACTTTATACAATGTATAAAATACAAGTTTATATATTTCTAGCACACCTCTGTTTAACTGCAGCTTGTCATGTGAGTTCAGGTATTTATTTTCCCATTTTGGTATATGTTTTTTTTTTTGAGACAGCATCTCTCTACCTAGCCCTGGCTGTCCTGAAACTCACTTTCTAGACCAGGATGACCTCAAACTCACAGATCTGCCTGCCTTTGCATCCTGAGTACTGGGATTAAAGGCACGTGCCACCACATCCAGCTGTGGCATCATTTTTGATACTCAAAAGTTTCAGATTTTGGCTTTTCAGATTAGGACACTCAATGTGTATTACTTATGGAAAGCTGCAGTTTGCTTTTCCAGACAGGACCACATTGAAACTATGCCAGAGGGCAAAGGCTATTCAGCAAGCAGAGGGCTTAGTGTAAGCACACATTCCGGCCTTGACCAGGACAGTCTTATGCCACATCTGCTTTTACAGTCACTGCCAATACTTCCCCTTCCATTCTCAAAAATGAAATTTTTGAGATAACAAATTTGGATAACAAGTTCTAGTCTATGTTTTCGAGAATAAAATGCTCTTATGTTTACCAGCAGACTCCCATTCAGCCAAGAAACTTCTCCAAATTCAAATGAAATGAACCTACGAGGGCAGCTATGTCCAACCTAGGTATGCAGTCTGAGTATCTGACAGGCAACAGAAGTCCAAGCTGTTATCCTGCTGACTTTATTGCTCGTCATCTCCAATGTAAGACTGGTAACGTGACAGCAAGTCCTATGGCACCCGTGGGTTTCATGGACCAGGAAACAACACCACTACTGTTGAGCTGCTGAAGTCACCAGAATTTACGGACAAGAACCTGCTTTAAAAGACTGTACAGATTATACAGCACCCCAAGAAAAACAGCTTTCTCTCCACATCTGCTCTCAGCTTATTTTGAAATTTCTGCAGTGGGTATGCAGTTAGCTGTGTTTAACCCAATTTCGAGCACAAGTCTGACCCTCTTGTCTCAGGCCTCCACTCTGAACGCCAGAGCTGACCGCCACCTGCCCTGGCAGGTGTGAACACGCTGACCAAGAGCTGTGGTTTGAGGATGACAACAAGGGCATCAAACTATCTCTGCCCTCCTTCTGTGATAAAACTGCCAAGAGCTTTCTTATAACTGATATGGCTGACTAGTACATGTCTTACTCTTTACTATGAAACACCAGTACTAGGAGAGTAGCTGTAATTCTCAAGCCTGCTTTCCACCGAGCTAGAGTTCTAATTATATACTTGTTAACAGTGGCTAAAAACCAAAAACCATCCCATCTCCAAAAGATGAGGGTTTGTAATGGGAATGGAGAAAGTGTTAGTGACAGAAGCTTGCACATTAGAGATACTTTCTGAACGCTCTAAGACACCCAACAAATTACTTTGTTCAAAATGCCCATAAGGACTGCTAACCACAGACAAACATGAGTGTCAGCAAGTGATGCCCACGCGCTCTTCCTAAGGAAATTACTCATCGAACACACAACCGGTCCACCCAGAGCACCTACTATAACCACCGTGCTGCGGTTATCACAGAAGGGAAATACTTGTTTCTCTTTGAGAAATTCTTGGTATGTTTGTATTGCATTTTTCTGGGTTTCTATGTTTTTATAATGACTTCAAAGAAAGATGATATGTACACTTAGGAAAGTATATATTGCCAGAGTATCACCAATTTAAACGTAACCCCATTCTAAACAGTGCCTCCCAAGAGAATAAAGTCTAGTAATTTATCTTAAGAATTGTAATTGTTTCCTGTGAATTTATAGTAGCCTACATTTTGTAGACAAAGATGACATAAGATGCATTATAGTAAACTACCCATCAAAAATCATTTTCCAATTAATAAACTCTGCCAACCACTTCTGGACTGAGCATACACAAGGGGGGCTGTCAGCCCATGTGCTAGGAATCCGATTGTTCTCACTATCTCTTCTAAAGTAAGCACCCTTCGATCTGCACTAATTTAATAAGTTCAGAAGCCTATCATAAAGAAAGTTATATGGTGACTGAAACCAGAGCATCTCAGTAAATGAATTACTCTTTGAACAGTTTTCACATCTGTACACTGACTTGTACTGCATTATGAAATAACAAGACCCATCGTCATTCAACAAAAGGACAGAGACTGATAAAGAAACAAATATTTCCCTTTATTTGAGGTGTGTTACAGCTACTTGTGGGATATTGATAATAACTGAAATCCTTAATTTACAGGGCTATGAATGATGCTACTTAACCGAGAACCAGCCAGCAAACAGTAGCCATCTGAAGAGCACCACTCACGGAGGGTTTCCCATACCAACTTGGCTTAGCAGTGTCTACAGAGAATTAGGAACTATCGGCATCTAAGAGTCAGAAGAACCATGCTCAAGATTATTTATCAACAGTGGGTTTCCTTACTCCTTTGCCAGATGCACATTGGTAGGTTTTGCTCCAATTGGGATCCCATATTTGTGCATAATGTTCATCAAAATTTCCCGCATGTCGTTGTTGTAAGAGTCAAAGTCAAACACATTCCGAACCACACTGGAGAGCCCTTCATTGGGAAATTTCTGTACAGGAAAGAAGAAATCTTCATTATACATGAGATAAAGCACATATGATTATAAAGGTTTATAAAACTGATAGAGCAGTTGTACATGAATGAACTGCTAGCAAATGCATTAGGTGTGTTTGCCAACCAGACAGTAGGAACACAGCTTATGTATACCAGTGACCGAGAGAGCTTATTTTCCTTTTGAGTTATACAACAGAAACAATGGGGGTGCAATTCTCCCTCTCAGGTGTCAGGGCCCTGCTCAGACCTCCTATCTAAACACTCAGTCTATGAATAAATGGAGAAAAAAGATAAAGGAACAGGAGAGAGCGGAAGAAGAACTTAAGTGCGGCTCCCTGGAACATGGAGGTAAAGAAGGCAAGAGCCACCACAGCTAGCCATATGGTGGGAGTTCTCTACTGACTGATTTCATTTTATTTTGGTGCTGACATCCAAGCTGGTGTGCTGGACTCAGCAAGGCCTTATAGGTAGAGTAAGCTTTTTCTTTTTCTTTCCATGTATATATGGAATGAACGCAAACACACACACACACACACACACACACACACACACACACACACACACACCAGTTTTTCAGACTTAAGGATAGAATGTGATATTTCTGTATGTGTGTATGCTGTAGAATAATCAAATAAAGTGAATGGACATATTTGTCATTTTACATAATTATATTTTAATGGGATAATCATTTAAAATCTACTCTCTTAGCAGCTTCACAATGAGCATCTCATTGTTAGTAACAGTTCTCCAGTCACTGTGCTGGGTAACAGCTTCTCTTCCTCTGGAACTGAGGTTTTTTTTCCTTTAAAAGTCTCTCCCCCATTTTACCTTCCAGCAACCTATTTTTCCCAGCGAGGTTTTCTTGGAGAGTTAGAGACTGAAGAGAATTCACGAATCAAAGGCTGTGGTGCTAGGTTGGAGATCATTATTTGCAATACAGAGGTTACTTGTTTTGTTTTCTTTAGCAAGTGGATTATACATTGTGCATGACCAGAGGAATTTCTCTTGACCACTTATCTCGACAAATGTTCTTTTAGTATATTATCAGTTAGTTCTTGCTCTGCATTCTACCTTCATGTCATTTGTAATACTTTCTATCCAGATTATCACATGCTGGTTGTAAAACCCCCCTAAAATAGAAATATTTCCTTGTTGTTTAATTATTTCCACCCCCAACACACACACACACACACACACACACACACACACGTATGCACTCACACATCTGTACCCATTAAAAACAAAACCAACCCAAAACCAACCCATTAAATTTCTGAGCTGATTGGTAATGATCATGGCACAAACCCTTGCTAAAGCCAATTCAGAGACTAAAATAATGACCACTAGATTTCAAGATTTATTACTTAGTTATGCACACTTCATATATCAGGTTACCTGACTTGACCTATTACAAAATGGAAACGCCAGTTATAAACTATATAGTCTTGAAGACACAGTGGTTTTGTATAGACACCTTTGCCCAGGTGTCTACCGTACCTGTAAATGTTTGACAATGTTGACAACTTCTCTGGTAGAATAAGGATAGTTAATAACCCCTTGGTCAGCCAAGCTCCTCAGCTCTCCAAAGGCTGCTACAAGCTTCTGAAGGATGGGTTCAGGCACATTTGGGCCGTACTGTTTGAGCATCTCAAGCTCTGAATGGGGTTTGGGGTTATCAATGGCATGACAGCTAAAGATGTCACCTACAGAAAGGAGAAGAATCACATTCAGTGAGCAGTCAATCCACTCTAATACACACAACAAAATGCAATGGTGGTTTAAAGAGCCAGTAGATGCTCAGCAAATCATAGAAAGTCCATCTAACAATAGGATTTTACAGACAAGATAGAAAATGCCTAAACCAAAAAAAACTGAGTGACATGTGGCTTATTCTGCATGAGTTTACTTCTATTAAAAGTTATGCTCCTAAATAATGCTTCCTGGGAGATAATAAAATACACAGAGGTAGACTACTTTGTCCCTGTCAAAGCACTCAGTGGTAACGGTTCACTCTAGACCAGCAGCAACAAGCCCTTATTTTGATTTAGCAACAATGTGGGTAAACAGTTATTTTGGATGTGCAAATGTAGGAGTGCTGTGTATATTTAAAACTAACAAAACAGAGCATCACAGCTTCAAGTTTCATCTCACAAACTGACATTTTCAAAAACAAACATTCAGGGCAGCTTTGTTTTTTGTTTTGTTTTCCATTGAAAATGAAAGTAATCCTGAATGTAAAAAGGTACTTGGTCCTTCTACCATGCAGTCATCAAATAATTACTAAACATCTTCCAGACACCAAGTACAACCTGAGGTAATCACACCAAAGATTAAAAAAATCCTCATCCTCGTGGAGTTTATGTTCTGTTAAGAAAGTGTAGGACAGAAGTAGTTGTGAGAGAGGGCAGCCACATGGGCCTCAATGAGAAGGTAAAGTCTGAGAATAAGTAGCTTTAGCTAGGTGGTTAATACAGCCAAAGCAAAGACTCTAAAGCAAGTGTAACTGGTATATAAAAGAGTGAGGCAGGGAAGTTTGGAGAGAGGATGTGGGACACATCACAAAGCATACTGACTCACTAAATACAGGCTCAGCATCTGAGAGATGAGCTTATGTGCACAGTGAAATGGGCAGATGGGGAATTTTTTTACAGCGGAGTAGACCGCTATCTATTGAGGTCCTTTGGGGTCCAGTCCTAAGGACCTCTTCAGGGTTCAGGCTGGACACTATAATAAGCACAAGGAACGTTTTTCTTAGGGTATCTGAGGGAAAAAGAATGAACTCTCCCACTCTGTGCTTTTCCAAATCAGTCTCTTTATTGTTCAGGTTCTATTCTAATTCTACTGCTCTACTTCTGATTCCTCCCAGCTTCTTCTCTTTCTAGCCTCCAATCTTTCTTTTCACAGGAGCTTTGAAGCGATTAAAAAAATCACAAGAGTTATCTCTCACTGGTCAAAAGTGCATTTCTAGAGTAAGCAATAAGGAGTTGAGCCCATTGTCATGACAATACAAGGTTCCAAGGTTACAGAAGACTGTGACCAGTGACAAACTTTGAGACAGGTCTATTGTCAGCAGACTGGCAAGCGAAGAACTGGAATGCTTTTCTTAGGGTGCTTTGTGTAGCAAGATCTGTGACTCTGACTTTGTGTACAGCTGTAAAGTTTTATGCTCTATTTACAAAAGGCCTTTAGTCTACTTTGAACTTGCTTTGAGGTGAAAGTGAGCTAATTGTGTGCAGCTAGTCTGAGCAAAAGAACAAAGCAGGCTTTTAGAGTCTACAGTCCTCATGGGACAAAGAGATCTAGTTATGAAGCATGTCCTAGTATAATTTTATATATATTGAAATTATATAGCTAAATGAAAAGTCATCTTCCTGACCACCCACAGATGGATATGCCCATAAATGTATATAAATGCATCTCATATAAATGAGATGCAATCATGAGGTTACATATACACATCACATGAGATTACACACTACAGTGCAGGTACTGGGAGACATCAGCTGCTTCAGCAAATATCAACAACAGTTTCCAGAGTGGATGGTGCTGTAGGCCTTGGCTGGACAGGATTAACCTCCATCAGAGTCACTCCTCTGGTGGGTGACATCTGAATTATTAGTTGCCATACGCTGTATAGTTCCACAACCTCCAGCAGTTGTCAAGAACAGACTACACCAGTGCTTCTAAAACTTTCTAATTCTGAAACCCTTTAACACAATTCCTCATATTGTAGTGAATTTATTTTCTTACTTTCTTTCTTTCTTTCTTTCTTTCTTTCTTTCTTTCTTTCTTTCTTTCTTTTTGTTTTTCGAGACAGGGTTTCTCTGTGGCTTTGGAGCCTGTGCTGGAACTAGCTCTTGTAGACCAGGCTGGTCTCGAACTCACAAAGATCCGCCTGCCTCTGCCTCCCGAGTGCTGGGATTAAAGGCATGCACCAACACCGCCCGGCATGAATTTATTTTCATTGTTACTTCATAACTAATTTTCTACTGTTATGAATCATAATGTAAATGTCTGTTTTCCATTGGTGTTTCATAGGTGACCCCTGTGAAAGAGTTGCTTGACTCCCAAAGAGGTTGTGACTTACAGGTCAGGAATTACTGGTGCAGGGAGACAAATGCCCATCCATGAGTCTGCAGCACTGCTGCTCATTCTGCTTGAAGAGGCTCTGACCAAACTGTTACAGACCAATAACTCTGTAACAGAAGGCAGTCTCTCTAGAGCATGGGTAGGCATGCTTATTGCAGGATATTACCTAAGCTCAGGTCCTTCTGCACAGCATCCCAATGCAGGATCAGGGATTATTTAGTTTCCTTCATGCTGTCCTGGGAAAACTGGGGCTTGAACAACCAGCACAAATGCTGACTTACTGATCACTGATTTTTCTTACATGTTTTGAGATAGGATCTGATGGTCTGACATTAATCCAAGCAGACTGTGATCACTCCTATCCTCTGGTCACCAGCCCTTAGTACTGGTCAGCTTTACTTCCTTCCTTCTACTCCTACTATGACTACTATGACTAGCACTTTCAGTAGGAGACATAATCCCTCATTTGCTTTTGACCAGAGTCTGGTGTTTCCTAACATGAAATTGTGGCAGGCTAACTTATTAGGCAAAAAGGTAAAATCTTAGATCGTTCACAGATCATGCCAACAGACGGAGCAGAAGCAAAAAACCCATTAATTAACCTGTTATTATTTTTATTATTACTAATAGTCAAGATGAGAGAGGTGGTGGCTCCAACTAAATTGGTAGCTAATATCGATAATGGTGAGACAATTTGGAATGTATTTTAAGAGTCAGTAAGGCCGGGCGGTGGTGGCGCATGCCTTTAATCCCAGCACTTGGGGAGAGGGGAAACAGAGCAGGGATGTAGGGGAAGGGGAAAGCGGAGTGAGAAGAGGAAGATGGGAGAGGGGTAGGCAGAGGGCTGGAGTGGGTGTCAAGGACAAAGCACTAAATCAGGAATGAGAGTGACTAGTGGCACAGGTGATGGCAGACGGAGACAGAATGGACAATCAGCATCATTGTAGACCTTAGAATGAATGTGAAAAGGGGTGGCTTAGGGTGACAGTGGCTATGAAGAACCTGAAAAGAACTTCTACTTTTCCACACTAGAGAAAACTATCGGCTTGCTCTAGAGTGGTCACATGAGCACATTTGTAAGAGCAGCATTACTGCAGGAATCTAAAATAAAAACTGCATAAATAGTATGAGCACATACAGCTGTTCCTCCCAAAATGTATAGAGCAGACTACTGTAGTCATTTCCATGACTTACTGTTTCAATTAATATTCCGGGGACTGATTTTCAATTCAGCATGATTACTTACCTCATTTCTCTGAGTAGCGGCACACTACTCTATGGTCCAGACACAGAGTTTCCTTTTTTGGTCTCCTTTGGAGGGACAGTGGGTTGTTTTCATTCTATATTGTACACTGTATTGTGCTGACTATCCTCGTACTCAAATGGCTATACAGGTAAACCGCTGGGACAAATCCCTTATGTGGAATTGCCAGATCAAGATCCTAACAGGAGCCTGAGCCTGCTTTGTACTGTGTATGAGATTCCAGAGAAGGGGAATCCACCTGTGTTGTTGTTGACGATGATGATGCAGCATCCTCCAGGGCCTCCCTACTCAGTGGGACCCAGTCTCTGATAGGAGACACTAACAGCCACTCACTACGGAGCATTAAACAGCAAAGTACGGTGCAACTGCTTGAGAGGCGCTGAGTCAGACACAGATGCACAGTCCAGCTCTCAGCCTAGCTCCACCACTCATTAGCTAAGTGATTTCAGAAAAATAACCCCTGTGAGAAGCTCTCCCTCTCCCACAGCTGGTTATGAAGGAATGTGAGTAATAACAGGCACTATAGCATTTCTGTTGAACTATTATTGTTATCATTATAGTCATTATTTTTACCTAAAGTGCCAAAGAAATCATTGCCCAAGAAAGGGAAGCCAGGCCTGTTGGCCAGAACTACCATCCTAAAGTCAGGATGAATCACGATAACGTTTTCTCTTCCATCCACATTAGCAGCATCTGAAAAACAAAGCAGGTGGTTTGTGAAACTCTGCTCAAAATGGCGTCAGGTGTTCCTGATTCAACTGTTGTCCACAGGTTGTGGGAGGACATATGACTAGCATCAGTGAGGCTCTCGTTCAGTCTGGAACAACAGAAAAATCACACGAGTTTGAAAACTGTTGTGCTCTACTTCTAAGCTATCCTTCACAATCACAGGAGAAGACACAGAGGGCCAGACAGGGCTTCATCACAGCTTCTGTTTAGGCAGCCCTTCCTCCCCTTGCTGTTCTGTGGTACTGTAGTCTTCAGAGCACAGAAGCAGGCTGAGTTCTAACCCTGGAGAGTGTGAGGGACCCTGGGAAGGGACAGTATTCAGGCTAAGGTGAATTCGTCTTTCTCCTGAACTGTAGAAAGTGAAATGTTAGTCAGCTGTTGATGGTGCTGAGCAGATCCCTCACAACAACATCGAAGAGGAACATCTCTGCTGTACTGACCTTCCTAATGGGGCCACTTCAATATACATACTTCAAATTTTTATGGTACTGGCTCTGTATTTTCTATAGCTAGCTATAAATTTTCAGGTCTTTTCAAGAGACAAAAAATTGAAATCAGCATCTTGCACATACTTGGAAAACTTAAAATGCCTTACAATTATATATATATTCCTTTACTGGCTAGGTTTGGGTTTGGTTTTTTATAAACTTGACACAAGGTAGAGTCACCTGGGAAGAGGAGCCCTCAGCTGAGAACATGTCTCCATAAGATCGCCTATAGGCAAGTCTGTGGGGGCATGTTCTTGATTAATGATTGATGTGGCAGCGCCCAGCCCTTTTGGGTAATGTCACTCCTAGGAAGGAGTCCTGGGGCATATACAAAAGCAAACTGAGCAAGCTATGAGAACAAGTCAATAAGTGATACTCCTGATTGACCTCTACCTTCAGTTCCTGCCATGGCCTCCTTCAGTGATAGAATGTGACCTGAAAGCTGTAAGCTCTAAGCTTGAAGCTAAAATAAACCTTTTCTTCCCAAAGTTGCTTGTGATCATACTGTTCTATCAGAGCAATAGAAATAAAGTATTATCCAAACTAAGATAATACTGATGAAATTTATTTATCTTCCCCCACCCCAAGCAATATCTACTAAAAGCATAGTATTTCTATGTTTGGGGAGGAAGAAAAGGAAGTCCAAAACAGAGAATAATCCCTTTTGAGTGATTGACATATCATAAATAAACATTTACAAATGTATATATACACACATACAAATTAAATAAAACATCCAATGATTCTTAAATATCTTCAGCATTTTGCTTGAGCATGTGTGCCAAGGGAGGCCAGAAGAGAACACTGGATTCCCTGGAACTGGAGTTGCAGACGGTTGTGAGCCAGCATGTGAGTGCTGGGAATGGAACCTGGTTGTCTGGAAGAGCAGCAAGTACTCTTTTTGTTTCTCTGTGCAGTTTTGGAGCCTGTCCTGGAACTCGCAGAGATCTGCTTGTCTCTGCCTCCCAAGTGCTGGGATTAAAGGCGTGTGCCACCACCGCCAGGCACGCAGCAAGTACTCTTAACTGTTGAGCCATCTCTCTAGACTATATTCAGTGATTTTTAATTGTTCTGTGCCAACAATAAAAATAAACTTTAATAATGTGAGCAAGAGAAACAGGCTAGAGTTCCTAAAAAAGATAGCAATTTAATAATAGAATCACATACAAATATTTGAAAAACAGATATAAAGAGTTAAGGATGCATTTTCAGGGTAGAAAAGCATAAAGCTGATTTTTCTCACTTTCTACTACTGAAAATTTCAAAGACTGATCATAGAAAAGGTAAACTGGGGACTGTGGATGTAGGTTAGTGACAGAGCATCTGAATCCATGATTAAAGCCCAATTCTATGCTCAGCACCAAAAACAAAAAGTAAAAACAAAATCAAACCAAGCCAAACAAAAAAATCAAACATAACCAAATAAAAAAACAAACAAAACCCTGAGATCAGCAAGGCTAGATTTAGGTGTTATTTTTAGAAATGATTGTCAGTACAATATAGTTTGCAATGAACTTAAGCTCACTGCTTATTTAAAGGTGAGAACTAGAGACACACATACTAGAGATGTAAAAACTACACCCATGAGGGAAAATGCTGCTTTTTACTACTTACGTGCAACAATGCGCCTTCCATCTGCTAGAATCATTTCTCCATTTTCTACCAGAGTTTTCAAAATACAGGTGACATTTGTTGGTGCTTTGTCTGCCTCATCTACTACTAGAATATGACCCATCTTTACCGCTTTAACCTTTGAAGACAGGAGCAACAAAAGAACCAAAGTAACCATTATTAAAAGTTCATCACTCACTGCTTTGAATTTGCCACAGCTGGCTGTAAGTTACAGGCACAGCACCCATCAGCAACAACAGCATCACAGAGTTACTAACAACATTCCCCAACCCCATCTCACACCCTAGACCAGGGGAGACTTCAAGGACCAAGTAAGTAGAGGAAGTGCCACAGAGGGCGGGAGGAGTGAGACTTAACAGTCGCTGTACAGTTTGGAAACTGCTTGTTACAGATTGTCAAATACTGTCACCCTTTGATCGGAGGAGGTGGGCATTCAAGGCAATCGATGGACAAACTGCATCTGGGGAAGAGTGAAGAAGAAGAGCCTATACGTCTCTAGGACAGTAAATGTCAGGAAAGGCACAGCAAGGGAGACTAGGTTCCTACGGCTAAGCAATGGGTTGCCAGACCAGGAAATATGCACTCCACCTCCCCAGGTAACAGGACAGAACTACACATGTGTGAGTTCTGACATGATGAAAACGGAGCACTGTGCTCCGCTTCAGAACACGCAGAACGGAAGGTTTGGGAAAGTGGTTGAAGTGGGCATGGAAACATGCAGGTAAAAGTATTAGACCGATCTTATGGAGAGCACAATCTATAGACCGTCTGGACGGGAAGGGAGAAAGGGAGACAAGTGCCCCAGGTCTCAGGTGACCATGGGAGGACGACAGGAGAACGATGAGGCTGTAGACTCACCCTGCCCTTGCCAGACTTCTCCTCATGCTCGCTCTTAAGGAGGCAGGTAGGAGATACTCTATACATTTCAACATAAATCTAAAACTTTTCTTTTAAGAGATACTAATAACCTAAAACCTAGTGGGCCATATAACGTTCTGGCTGCACATTGCTAACTAATGATTTTACGGAAACAAATCGATAAAGGATGCTTCTTTTTTTTTTTTTTAAATCACAATACATACCTGCATTCTCAAAGATGTAATAAGCGTTTATTTTTAATTTAGGGTAAAAATGGGCTAAATTAAAAAACAGAAAAGATGTGGCTCCTATACGTAACACATCCCTGTTCAGAGAAGAGCAGGGCTCAACCTTGGGGACGTTTTGGCACAAATCCCAAAGTCCCCAGCCTTGGGCCTGGCCCATGACAGTGCCATGACAGCTGCCTGCTGGGGAGCTCTGTGGTCAGGCTTAGATTGAGTCTGGAGTGGGAGTCAGTTCCTCTCAGCTTTCCAAAACACAGGCTAATGTTCTGTTAGTTTAGAACAACAGACTTTTAAGACGCCTCAGAAAACAAGCAGAGGATCCCTGCCAGTCCCCGAGTCTCTTACTCAGGGGGGAAATACAGTAAGAGAGCATGCTACTTTCCCAATAACCTCATTTCTAAAATGATGCAGGCATGTACTCCAGTTATACAGAAACTCGCACCTGAAATGATACACGTCTATGCTCAGATAATTGGCCCACCCGTAGGCTGAGGTACAGGAACAATCAAAACACACTTTAAATCATTTGTATCATCAGCTTACTGACCAGAGGGGAGTCTTCATACACAATCAGTCCATCTTTCACTGAGGGCTGCAGGGTCAGCGTCTGCACCGTGGTGTCCCTGAAGTCAAACCAAACATATCATAGTCAGGACAGAAATAAAACAGTGTTTGAACCTGAATAAATAATGAGTAAATCTTGTACTAATAATGAGTAAAATTTGTTCATTATCCTGCTTTTCCCAAGAAAAACCAAAGCAATGGGTAAGTTCAGCCAGCAAGAACATTCTATTGACAGGATAAGTCTGAAGGGTTTAGAAATTAATATAGCTGCCAAATCAGTCTTTTCCCTCTCCCCAGCAATCCTATTTGTAATGGTTTCACTATATGTTTATATTACTACATACTACAAAGAATGTTTATGTTACATAAAACTTGATGATCAGTTTGTTACACTGGCTGATTAATCTATGAACATTATATCCCGCCCAATCTGCCATCCGGGGCAAAGGCCAGACTTTCACGCTTCTTGATGAACACAGTGACTTCACAGGATTTTGACGATTTGGAGATGAAATCCAAGGCTTTGTACCACATTATTTCAAAGCTATCCTTTTACTATTTGTCTGGCCTTACTTAAGTTGGGGGTCTTGAAAGATGTTAACATCGAGTCATCTATGCTCCGAGCCTCTTTTCTGATGAGTCGTAAAGTTCCTATCAGCCATGTGCAGTGTTGCAGGCAATATATAGGTAAGTTCTAACACTTTCAAGGTAAGCAATTGTATGTCTTTACAATTCTACACACATTGTATCTTACTAATGAAAAGGTCTATGGCCAGTCTGACCATGCCTCACAATAAAATCACATAAAATAAAATGTAGCTGGTATCTCTAAGAGTCCAAAGAGATCTTTCAAAGACTCCCGCTGCTTAGTGGAAATAAGCAACAACTCTCCAGCTGCACTCTCTCGAGCACCAGCTATGTATAAGACACTGCCTGTGTTGAAAATTTCAGTAATGTATCTATGAAACTTAAACCCAAATGCGAAACTTTACTGCAAGCTTAAAAATTTGCCACATGCATCTAGGAGGTAAGGAATGGTCCTGATGGCCTTTAAGTCTATCTTAGAAAGGACAGTGACTTCAGCAAGGTATACTTGGGGTTGACTAGTTGTAGCACTCAGAGTTCATGGTTTACGTCCATCCTTATTCCAGGTGAGCTGAATCTAGACTTTTTATAGTAGCAGGTAATTTCTCTATAATAGTCTTCATGTACCAGGGCTGGGCCAGATACACGGGCAATATAATCATGAATCTTTCTAATCCCTAGACTTGGTCTTACTTACGGCTTGTCAGAAAGAGTTCTCTAATATGACAGGCAATGGGTTGCTTGTGTTAACCCCTCAGCTCTGGCCTATCTTGACCCTCTTGAAGCTTCCATGACCATGGTCTTGTGGGATCATGGTTTGACCCTAGAGTTTACTGTTTCCTCCATGTCACAAAGAATACATTCCAAAGAATCATGGTTTTGTCTTTATTAAAAATCAAATTAAAACACCCTAGGCAATGTAAAGAAGAATGAAAAATATATTTTGGCAAGAGATTGGCGCTTTTCAACATTTTTTCCTGTGTGTGTGCGAGACATTATAGTATGCTGTTGTATATCAATTTTCTGTATTCACTGCCAGTCACTTTTTAAATTATCTTTTGATGACAATTTCCAGTTTTGAATAAATTAAGAACAAAGTTTCATTAGCTGATTTAAATTCACATTAATATTCTAGCACTAGAGGAGAGGGTGGGTGAGGAAAGGAAAAACACTCGTTCACACAGATTTTTACAGCGGCATAATGGACTTCTCACCTCAGCTCTCACATATTTTAAGGGCAACAACTTGACACTTTCCAGCACCAAAAGGGAAAAAGAAACTCCTGCATCACTGTCAGTGGCTGGAGAGTCAGTTACTGAACAAAGACACTGCTTACAGCACCTTCCACCAGTAAATCCCAGTTTTTAAGAGGCAAATGAAATTTTTCTATAAATGCTTGAAATCTGATAGTACACAACTTGTCAAATTTCATTTTATTAAAGACTTGGTGCTAGAAGATAAAACATGTGGGGTTTTGTTTGTTCAGGAAATAAGCACATGTCACATGATCTCCAAAGGCGACCATGATGAGGATAAGTTCAGGGGACTTGGTCTAAAGGAGAAGGTTATAGGACAAAGTCAGTGTCCGCGCTGGTGTACTACTGATACTTTCATCTGGCACATCCAAGGGAGAGTAAAGGGCTAGTAAAATAAGTAAGCAGAGTAAGCATGAAACTCTGCTTGGCTTGTACTGAGTTCAGTAATGTGGCTGATGCACTGTGTATGCACACACATATGTGCGTGCATGCTGGAGGGAGAATGTACTCTGCTCTGCATGGTACCTAATATATATATTGAGAAGAGCTAGATTTCTATGACATCTCATTAAAAACTTTTAAGTAAATAAACTAACAGTAAAATGTCACTTGCTGTGGCTGCATACAGCACATGAAAAGATTCCTAATGACAATACAATGATTTTTCTCAGAGTATTGGATTAAATCATTGCTCCTTATTTACGAGTATCTTGGGTCAAGTATATTAATCCCACACATACAAAACAAAGACCTGAAGAGAATACAGCCATTTCAAAACTGTTTTGACTTGTTCCTTTCAAAAACAGCTTTGAATATAAGCTAATAAAAGTTTAGAGTCAACAATTTCAACCACACTAGGGAGAAGAAAAGCTAAACCTCATCTCAGCCAGCTTCCTTAGCCCAACTTTTAATAGAGGTGGCTTTCTAGCTACTGGTAATGCTCAAGTTAATTAATGAATGTTCGGCTAATTATTGGTACTTGTGTTATCACCAATTGTTTCTGCTTCTTACTAGTTTACAAAGTACAGTTTTCTATCAAAGTTTATGTCAGTAGTAGGTGGCACAAAGAAATAGTATGCTAAACCAATTTTCATTAACTGTAATTTAAGTCCTTTTTGAAGTTGAACTTGTTAATATGCAGTAGTTGACTTAAGAAATGATTCCAGATGCAATAAAAATAATTAAGTTATGAACAGACCAGGACTTTGTTAAAATGAGGGAAAAAATGGGGGAGGGAACTGAGTTATGTTGGAGGAGGGCTATGGGGAATTAGCCTCTGAGGAGAGTCCTGGTCACTGGAGAGCAAATGTAATTTGCTCTGCAATGCTGTTCGTAAAGTATACAAAGTTATCTTCTAATTCATTGAGGAGCAAAACACATTAAAGATATTTATTTTCAAGGAATTTTAATGATTCATTTTGACAGTTTATGGTAGTTTTTTTCTTTGAAAAATAGTCAAACCTTAGGATGAAAGAAAAAGAGAAGGCCTAAGAGCTTCAAAAGCTGCAATCAGTGTGCACAGAACTCTCGGACTGAGAGTCAAACATGAGATCAGAAAACAGAGTGCTTGGGGGAGGCAATGAACGAAGATTTCCTCAGCATTTTGAACCGAGGGGTGACCTGCAAGTACAACTAAATGGTAATTTTATCAATCTGATACAGATAATATTACTGATTTTTTTTTGAGCCATTCAGGGTCTCAGTATGCATTCTTCGCTGGCCTAAAAGTCCCAAATCATAAGAGCTCCACCTGACTCTGCCTCCGGAGTGCTGGGATTAAAGGTGTGGGCTGCGATGTCTGACTGAGACTAGATATTTTTCAAGTGAAGACTTTTGACATCATTGAGAATATAATTTTCTTTTACTGATTAAATTTGTTCACTGACATTTTCACACATATACACAAGCATTCTGCTCACTCTCATGTCCTGCCCTTCTCTATCACCATCTCTTCCTTCCCAAATTCTCACTAATTCTGACCAGGCTATGCATGTGGCCACAAGGCTGGAACCTGGTGGGGTCACCAGTGGATAAAGAGCTGGAGACAACAACTCTCCTTTCGCCCACTTCCTCCAGTAGTCAGTGGTTTATCCTGAGTCCCTCCTGAGCCAGACCGGCTGCTGGCAGGCCCAGTCTTATACAAGCCTGCATTAGTTTAAAACAGTAGCAAAATGAGAACATAAATCATTATTTATGAAACAGAGAGGTACTTATATGGAGATGATGTTAATAAATTTAAGTTTAGCCATTTACAGATACAGTGGCCTTCTACTGGATAGTAGAAGCACGTGGCCTCTCCTGTGATATGTAAATTTATCTTGCTATATTAGGAAAGAAATTTCCTTGGGTTTTCAAATAGCTACAGTCCTTCTTAAAAGCAATGTGCCAACGAATACAAAAGAAAGACACAAACAAGACTATGATTAATGCAATTTTAAAAATAGCATCAGACTACATCTGAATACATCTGGCTTGGTCAACCACTCAAGACCCCGAAAGCCAAGGCAGCTCACATCTAGAGGTAATTAATATAGATCATAAGAAAATACAATAGAGAAAAAGGATGAAATCTGGGAGAAAAACAAGGGAACTGAGGGTAGGGATAGGCACTATAACAGTGCTTGAGCTTTCTCGATGCTTAGAAAAAAAAAGTCCTTCATAAAATAAAACAAGTTTTTATTCCTGTCAAATGCTGAAAAGACTCCTGCCCTTAGAGGACACAGTTTACCCAGTGCCACTCACTCTTTACTAACAGTCTAGATGCCGAAAACTCCTAACAGACCATGATGGGAAGAAGACTGGGGCGGGGTCATTTTTTTTTTTTTCAAAGAAGTTACCAGGATGTGATACTCTGCAGTTCTTGGGTAGGTACTTCTGGAAACAGCAGGAAGAACGTGAACTAAAACAGTCACCTGGTGGCGGCCAAACACTTCAGATCGGCCTAGTTTATCACTACCATAGCTCCTTGTCCTTCTAGAGTGCACTAGAAATCCTACCATTAATTGAAGCCATGACAGGTATTTTCCACAAACTCGGAAAATTGTGCAAATTGCTCAGTCTTTAGAAATAAAATCTCTGCTCAAATGGTGCGTAGATAATTGGGTCTTTTACTCTGAAAACTAGATTTCTTGGTTGAGAAATTGGAATGTTACTTTTTGCTTTGTGGCAGGCACTTCACTTCTCTTTTCCAGACAAAAGTGAAAGACGTAGGACAGCTCCTTTCTAGTCAGCGTGGAAAGGATTAGAAGGATGAGGTGAGAACAAAGATGAAAAGTTGTGCTCAGAGGTGACCTGGGGGCTAAGGCCGATGAATGCTTTGTTCACGGGATAAATCTATCAGAAATTAGACTGGTATATTCTAACTTACATGCTTATGAGGAAAAATGAGCAAATTTTCATGTCATGATATTCAGTAGTCTTTAAGAAATATTTACAGCATGTGTAGTAACAGGTGCGGCTTTATTGGAGGAATGTTCTAACAAACAGGTAGTGGGCTGGGTAGATGGTTCATCTGCCAGCATGAGGACCTAGGTAAATCCAGTCCCACAGAACCCTCATAAAAAGAAGCTGGTGTGGCCCTTTCCTTCCTCGACTGCTCAAGGCTGCCATCATAAATAACACAGCAACTTCGTGACTAATGTCCGCTCCAGAGGGAACAAACGGTCATGGATGCCCTTCTCTGGAAAGGCACCAGTACCCAAGGCAGATTCCAGAAAAGCTGGCCAAAATGCATACAGATGACCACACCAGATGCCATCTTTGTATTTGATTTCAGAACCCGTTTTGGTGGTGGCAAGATAAATGGCTTCAGCATGGTTTATGATTTGTCAGAAAGAAGAATGACCCCAAACAGATTCGCAAGACATGGCCTTTAAGGGGGGAAAAGACCTCTAGCAAACAGCCACAGGAGCTTGACAATGGAATGAAGGTCAGGGGACTGCAAAGGCCAACACTGGTGCCGGCAGAAAAGGGAGCTGGAGCTTGGGTAAGAGCAAAAGGAGTAGCGATTCTGCAAGACTGGACCTGCTGGGATGGTGCAAATTTCTAAACAGTGGGCAAATAAATTATAAAAATTCCCCCCAAAACAAAAAGGCAGATAAGGTGACATACATTTATAGTCCCATCACTGGAGAAGCAGAGACAAGAGAAACTCTGGGACTTGCTAACCAACTAGTCTAGCCTAGTTGGCAAGTCCCTGGCCAATAAGGGACCCTCTCTCAAAAAGTGAAGGGGATAATGCCTTAGGAACGACATCCAAAGTTGACTTCCCTCCACACTCATGTACTCCTGTGTGTGCATGTGCACACACATACGCGTACACATAAAAACAGGCAAAAAAAAAAACCCTATGATAAAGTTAAATCCTAGTACTTTGAAAGGAACTGATGTAAAAATGTACCCCAAGTGTGGTATGAACTAAATCTAACATGAGGTTAAATATCAAAAGATTTTTGTCATAGGCAAGCCAAAGAAATAAGAGTTTAAAAGTATTTTGATCATCAGGGCAAACTTTTGTTCAACAAGCCTGCTGCACTGTGCCTACTAGGATAGGCATGCTCTCCAGGGAGCTGGCTAGGGAGGTCTCTTTTGGTTAGTAACCTGAAGTGCATATTTTGTGTAGTATATATTTCCTAAAACTAACTACATAGGTTGTGCTCTTATGTATCTATTCTTTGATACAATATATAATCCACCAAATATTTATTATCCTAATCCCTGGGGTCTATGAACTGGAAAAACTCCTATTTTTCTGGTTGTGCATATGCCAGTCTCAAGAGCCCAGGCTAAAGCACGCAGGGCAGAAGATGGTGTGCCAAGAACCGTGTGTTGTTTGAGCCGTCCAGTCTACCTGCCATTTCATGGTAGATGCTCTCAAAGGGAGACACTGCTTTAGTGACAAAAATCAGTCTACTCCAGCTCCACTGTTCTTGGGGCGTTTCAATGCAGAGGGGAAAATGCAGATGCCCTTAGTGGGGGATCACAGGGCAGAAAAGCAGGGACTCTCTGGCCCAATTTGTGTGAGTTTTGCATGTCATGTTTTATCTTAAAATTGCATTATCTGAGAGTATTTGTTCGCATCTCTCATATTATTTATTAAACCCCAAATGAAGGAAATGAGTGGTTTAATCAGCAGTGGTTTCAGTGTGAGGGCCTCTGTGGATGCCTGGCAGCAAAAGCTCCTTTGTATGATGTCACATGGCTGTGTCATCCTAGGACTGAGAAGTCCTCCCACCTCCTGGGAAATCTCTCCTAGATTTACAGGAGGAATGCCAGCTATAATAAGACTGTTTTAAAAAAGGAAAATAAAACAGAGCTCAATGGGGACCCAGAAGAAATATCATTAATTCTGGTAGAGAGGACAGGTATTTGATAAAGAATATGACTATACTGGGCAGGGATGGATAGAAGGAGCTTCCAGACAGTGCAATAGATGAACACACAGGAGTCAGAGAAGTCAGGGGATGCCTAGGTACCCACACTGAAAAAGTCAGCTGTGTGGAGGAAGGAGAGCTGGCCAGACATGCACAGTCACTACTCAGGGCACCCAGAACTCTAACCTCAGGCCAGAGGCTGCCCATAGGTGTCTTTTATTTCAGAGAAAAGAGTCTCCAAAGGGGTGTCACAAAGACAAATAGGTGGGAATTGACACTGGCTCATCTATTTAACAAACTTTCCCAGAATGTTGTGTGGCTATTGTGCTGGAAATAGGCATTTGACATAAGCCTGCCCTTAGGAGGGCTCAGTGTCCAGTGGGAAAGATGGGGACAGGGACATGTAACTGTGATAAGGAATGACAGGTGCACTAGCAGAATCGGTCCTAGGTCAGTGGCCCTAAACTTACCATCAATAAAAGTTGTCTTGAAAAAGACACATTTTGGAACACAAAAAATAAAGAACCACAAGCTAAAACTGAAAAATAATAACTTAAAATAATCTTCATTTTTATTTGTTGATAATTCTAAAGGACATTTTGTTCTCATTAAAAGTTAAAGAGAACTATTTTAGTTCAAACAATGTGATTGATACACTTAGTCTGGCCTAAAGTCAGCTTTATCAATAGCTGAAGAACAGGCCACACAGGCACTGCAGAGAAGAAATGCAGCCTTCAGTCTCCCCTGTTACCCAAGGCTTACTCTGCTCTCCACTTTCTCTTTGGCCAGTGCTGGCATAAAGAACGGGCACAACATCTGCCTGAAAGAGCAAAGAGTGGGTAAGCACTAAGAACGTTTTCTTGGACTTGAATGCGGCGTGGACTTGCTGCTGGTGACAGGAGTCACAAGTTCCGGGTGGGACACAAAGGTCAGTTCTGCTGGCTGGACAGTGTGAGGACGGAACAGAGACTGTTTCTAATCAGGAGACAGCAGCAGACCAGGGCAGCGATACAATGGACTAACAACTGTTATGTCAGCAGGTGATGCTAGCTAGACCTGTTTGTTTCCTTTAGCTTTTGGCTGGGACCCTTAAACAGTCTCTAGCCCAAGTGTTTTGTTTTTTTCTTTCTTTCTATTTTTCTTATTTCTTATTTTTGGGGACAGGGTCTCTCTACATGGCCCTGGTTGTAACTCACTACATAGAGCAGGCTGGCCTCAACTTACAGATCTCCACCTGTTTCTGCCTCCCAAGTGACCCTGTGGTCACTGTGACTTTAAGGACTAATATTACTTCCCTTACAGATCCATCCCACATTGAATCAATTCACCCACGAAATCTCTAGACTAGACAAAGTTGTCAAAACACAGGAACAATCCTGTAGAGAGCTGCGTGGAGCTGCGCCATTAAGATGGCGCCGGCTTCCGCCCTCCGCCCTCCCACGGTGAGCACTCTTTGGGGTATAACTCCTTATTAGGCTATGGCTGGAATCATGCGATTGCTTGTGTATGCGTGGACCAATGGGTAGTGCCCACTTAGCTGTCCAGGGTTGGCTGCCCAGGCCTACTTAAGGGCTGGGAGAGGCTTGCCCGGGGAGAGACATCGCTGTCAAAAGGCCTGAATAAACTGCTTAAAGAAGAGCTCCAGTGTTGCGTCATCCTTGCTGGTCGAGGTAGCCGCGACACAATCCTACTGTATTTATGAAGTGAAGTCGCTGCTGATAACCTTTCAGGGTTCAAATCCCACTTCATTAGTCTCTATTAACTCACTGTCACATGTTTCTATACTATTTCCACTCCCTGTGGGTTCCCTATAAAAACCATCCATCAGAAACCACTTACTCAAACATTCTTATCTCTGGCTCAGCTTCAGGAGAACCCATTTAAGGTGCTTGCTGACCATTTGAAAGCAGCAATATTTTTTAGATTTTCAGCAATGCCATTGATTCTACCAGTTTTATTATAAAACATTATAGACACATCTTGGTTCATAGGAACTTCTTCACAGAGCTGTGCACTGAGGAATCCCAGGAACGGATACTAAATATCTTCTGCTCATTTTGTCACTACTGCCATCATCTCAACAATAGTTGTCATGTAAGGAACTCCATGCTTTTTAAAGCAAAACAAAAACATGAGAAACCTACGTGACCTGGAGGGGTTAGATATCAGGTACCAGTACCAGTCTTTCCCTGCTCTGCATGGATGCCACAAGAAACTGGCCAGAAAGGCCCGAGAGGAGACAGCAGATAACTGGTTGGGACATGATATCAGAACATGTTCAGACAATCAAAGATCAGAAAGTGTTTAATGACGAGTTCACTGTTTTTATTTTAAGAAAGATTAAAAATATTTGCTCGATTCCTTCATTGGAATAGCAGTGATTTTATAATGGCAATCAGGATGAAATAATAATTCTTTAGAAAAAAACTTTGGGGGGTTGGGGACCCTGATGTGGTAGTGGACACCATTAATCCTAGCACTAGGAGGCAGAGACCAGAAGATCCTCTTGAGCTTGAGGTCGGCCTGGTCCAGGTCAGCCAGTGGTATGTAACGAGACCCTGTCTTTAAGAACTGCTTCAAAACAATTAAAAAATTTTGCTTGAGTTTAAAAAGAATGAATTAGCAAATTTAATTCTACTAAAATGACTGAGTTAAGGGGAGAGAGACTGGAGGCACTGGCTACAGTGGGGACAGGTATAGCCACAGTATTCTATTCCTATAACAAGAAGTATATTACTGAATTTAGAAAATATAAATAGTTCTTAAATCTGAATGACAAATTCAGTTCTGTATTATTATTTATATTTTCTTTTGTATTTCTGAGGTTTTTCTCAGCGGCTACTGTGCTCTGGTGGTAAGGGATAACAAGACCGCGAAAGAGACTGCATCCGTGGTTCTCAAATTTGTCATTCAGAGCTTGGGATGAGCTGGTCTCGCAGGCGCCACATCTTCCCAGCCCTCTTTTACACAACACCAGAGAGTGAGCTGCATGGTGGGGACCAGTGCCAGGGTCTGTATCTGACTCATCAACCTCTGTAGGCCACAACTGAGAAGCTAGAAAAGGTACCATGAGGCAGCCGCCGCCTGGGAGAACAGCGGCAAAAGGCAGCCTTGCTAATGGTTTTGTGAATCACTTGGCAGACAGAAGAGAGGTGACACACCTCATGGGAGGCATGATAGGTAAAGTTCACGTAACAACCTGGAGGAGTTGTCAAGAAAGCAGAAGAGAACAATCTAATGAGGACAGTATTATTGATAAAAATGGAAAAAGACCGAACCACTATTTGCCCTAAGGAAAATAGTCTGGGATGCAGTTGAGGAGATATTAGAAACATGTTGCTAGTATTTAATTGACTGTGTGATCACATGTAGAGTCCAGAGTCCAGCGTTAGCTGCCCAACAGTTTTTCTGTATGATCAGTACAATGAAGTCAAGTGAAGAGCTGGAGCCAGGCTACGCAATGCTAACTATGTGAGCCCAGCCAACTTTACCCTCCCTTTCCCTCACTGGCTCACTTAAAACAGAGGTAGCCATAGAATTCATAAACAGATGGTGAACAGCAGCCAGCAACAGGCTAAAAGCAGGTTAGAAACAGGCTTGACAGTATCCATTTTATACACAACTTTGCTACAAGAAAATATTGTCATAGGAACAGCTTACAGGCTAACGGGCTTATTGTGGCTCAGAGTTCAGGGGTACAGTTCATGATGGTGGGAACCCATGGTGACAGGAACAGCTGGTCCATTAAGCAACCAGAAAGAGAAAGCAACTCCCTCAGCTGCCTTCTCCATTTTATCCAGCCAGATCCTCTTCTAGGGAATGGCTCCATCCACAATCAAGATAGGCCTTCCCACATCAACGAACACAGGACAATATCCCTTACAGACCAGGAGGGTAAATTTAACACAGACAATCCTCCACAGGTGTGCCCTTCTCTTAGGCAACCCTAGAATTTGTGATGTTGATAATACTAACCACTTCCATATGCTACATATATTCTCATGAAGATATAATATAGGAATTGGAAATCAACCAGAGACAAGTCAAAAACAATTACAAACCCAAAGGTCAGCACATAGCAATTTGAGGCACTATCATAACCCGTGTTGTCAAATGGGGGCACTGGCAGACACTGAGTAGAATTACCATTCAACTGCTAATGTTTCTAAAATAGGGTGTTCACATGTATAATGGGGAAGCTGAGACACAGGAACTCCCAGATGTCCTCAGCAGCAGCTGCCATGTGACCTGTCCCAGTTCTGGACCACTCTTTTCACAGCTAAGAATGACAGATGTGACAGCTCAGTCCTATTTGTCCCATGAGACCTCAATGAAGTGTGGCCCTTTTCTATTTTCTACCAATACTTCTTTCTATCTGCTTGTTGGGACTTCATGAATGTGTGCTGTCCCATTCTGTTCTCCTCAGCGCGAGGACAGCCCTATGTGTTGGTAACACTGTGCTCTGTGAGTGGCACTCACTCCTGGACATTTGATTCTAAAGTGGCCAACAGTAGAGTTTTACACTTGTTACAAACTATACTTCATTTGGTCTCACAAGAGGAAGTTTAAAAACGTAACAGAGGAAAGGCAAATGGATTAAAGATAACAAACCACAATATTTTACTGGTTACAGCATCTATATAACAAAGTCAGGTCCCTTGTCTAGAGATGCCCAAGTTAAAATGATCTTAATTCTCAAACAGCTATGGGTGCCTCTAGTTAGTGAAAGTTGATCATGGACAAGAGTGAGTTTGGAGGTCCAGATGCAATGAGCACAAAGTCACTTCAAATCAGCATCCACTGTACCCACTATGTACATCTCTGTATGTAAAAAGACCCCTATGAAGTGTGGCTCTATGATTTCAGGTTACATGTCAAGGAGTTTCCTTTCTTGGAAGAACTCCTTCCACATAGTCATCAAGGATCCGAAAACCAGCTATTTAAACCCATTTCAGTAAGTGCCTTATTCATATTCTCTTCACCAACAGGGCTGGTTAGGACCAATAATTTTATTTGGATTCCTGAAATCAGTCACCAGTGTTCCCTGTTACTTAAGTCCAATGTGACTTTGCTCAGCCTATAGATTATAGTAAAAATGATCTTGCTTTTAACTTCACTACATCACACGGAGAATTTCACCTAGCCCTGGCTGGGCCCATGAGTCTGTAAGCCTGTATGTGGTCTTACACACAGACACACAGACAGACAGACAGACACACACACACACAGACACACACACACACACACCACTCATTCATTCATATTCTCTCCCCCTGATCCTCTCTCCCTCAAAGATGTGTTTCTTTCTGGAATTCATATACAGCCTTCTCTTCAACAAGAGAAGGCCTGTTTCTTTTCTAATTAAAAAAACCTTTTCATTATTCCTTTCATTATTCACTTATTCAATGTGAATGACACCTTCTCCAGAACACTTCACTGTGTCATGTCATGTCAGATTTCAAAATTTTCTGGATTTTGGAGCATTTCAAATCTTAGATCTGTGGACTAGGAACATCCTACCTGTATGATGTAAACCAATAGCATAACATCTAATGTTTTAGTCTGATGCTCAGCATTAAGACATCTTCAAGAGCCTGACATCATGGGAAGCCTGCTGTACATATTCTTATTTTTAATTTTCTTAGACACCCTGGGAGAAATTATTATGATATACAGAGAAAGCAGAACTCAAAAGTTTAAAAATCTCACAAAAATTTGTGAGGACAGGATTTGCTGTCTCAAACTCATAGTCTTTCTATCAAGTGGTACAAACCGGCTACTATGGACAAAAGTTCAAAAGAGCAAAGGCTGTGCTTAGCATAAAATAGCAGGAAAGGTGACCCATGGACCAAACTCTAAATGAATAAAGAAAGTAGAGTCACATTCAAAACTCGTGAGGAGGACACAGAGTCATCCAATCTGGAATAAGCTGGGGAATTACTGTCATAGTGGGGACAGTTGAACTGCAATAAAAAGTTAGAGTTCTGCTAAGAGACATGGATCTCTGTTTCTAAAATACCACTACGAGAAAAGCAGCCAAAAAGCAACGGTAGAAATCACACAAATGTGAGCCCGGCCTTCATCTTTGTATCTGAAGGCTAGCAAAAGAAATACAGTCTGGCAGCTCACCCTACCTAAAATCAGCTAATTCTGATTTTAATAAAGATATGTATTTTTATTCAAGAATTATATTAGTTAAATATTCAATGTCCTCTTTCATGTCAAATTAGCATAAGATCATAAAAATGAATAATATAATTCACAAATCCCTGTATAAATATCCCTATAGACTCTTCCAGTTGAAATTTATACCATTAAAGTAACTGCACCTATCAATCTCTTAACTCTCTTAAGTCACTATCTTCAGACATCTTGAGTCCAACCAAATACATGAAGTGCCTAGCATGTTCGCTTAGGAACTGTCATCATCAGAGCACACGTTCCTAAGACCACACTCAACAACACCCTGAGTGTGTCATGTCTTTACTTATTGGATTGTTCTGAATGGCTCTCGTAACTAATCTCATTCACATGACATCCATAAACCAAACATCAGAAATCCATTAGAAGATGCCATAATAAACACAGCAGAGATCTTAAGATCATCTACACATCTAAACATTCTTTCAGATGGCTACTTTTAGGTCCTTTAAACTTATGTTTCTCTCAAAGCAACTGCATACATTAAACTTGATGTGAAATGTAGCCCCAAGGCTGTATGTAAAGGAAAAACCCCTATGATGAAATTAGTGGGAAGTGCAGTCTAATTAGTGAGACCTCTGCACAAAAAGTTCAATATTTAATGTTGCTGAATAGAAATGCCTAGGCCCTGATAAAATGAATGCCTATTTTGTTTGCAACACTATTATCCATCAATTATATAGCAATGGGTGCAATAAACTATGAACTTTAGCTTTGAAATTATTATTTTGAAATAACAGACAGCAGAGACATCACAAATACTGTGTCCATGCTCTTTACTGAGAGGTGAAGGACCTGAGACCTGAATGCATTCAGGGACTTAAATACACATGTTACAATTTGAAGGCTGAAAAACAGTGATTTAGGCATTTACAAGTTAAACTAGTAGATTAGGTCCAAAAGAAAAAACACGAACAAATTAATAAAGACAAAATCTGCAATTACTTAAATGAAAGAGGAATGTAATAAAAGTAGTTTCTTCAAGTAGACTAAGACTATAAACTGGGCACGGTGGTGAACGTCTTTAATCCATGTACTGGGAGGCAGAGACAGGAAGATCTCTCCCAGTATGAGGTCAGCCTGATCTACATAGGTGATCCCAGGACAGAGAGAACTTGTCCAAAAAACAAACCAACCAACAAACAGCAACAACTACAAAATCAGGAATAAAAGTGGGGCTGTTATTTACCGTATACTCCTGGGATTACATCCATATGGTTACTATACAACATCCCTTTTGTGTATAATTTCTGTGTGTGCGTGTTTACCACTGTGTCTGTGCATGTGCTGGCTGAGGCCCAAGGTTGATGTTGGTAGTCTCCCTTGGTCACTCTCCACCTTACTCATTGAGGTAGGGTCTCTCAACTAAGCTGAAAATTTACCAGCTTGCTCTGGACCTCTCGTCTCTGCCTGTCAAGGGCTGGAATTTCAGGTAGGCTATTATATCCAGCACTTATGTGGGGCTAGGGATCCCAACTGTGCTGCTTGTGTGGCAAAATGCTATAATCACTGAGCCATCTCCCCAACCCATATTATCCTTTTACATATCAGTGTATATGTATGTGTTAGTGTATGTGCTGATACATATTCATAATTTTAAATTTCTATTTACTCACTCATGTATTTATTAAGACAGCGGTTCTCACAGGCTTGGAGCTTGCCTTGAAAACTAGAATGGCTGGCCAGGAAGTCCCACTGACCTACCTCTACCTCCAAGTACTGGATGACAAGCACAAACCACTATCCCCAGCGTTCTCATGGATGCTAGGGACTGAGCTCAGGTCCAGGCTCTCACGAGGTGAATGCTTTCCTAAGCTACCCTCCTGGTCCTGTCATTGGATTTTGTTTGTGACTACTTGCTAAAATTTTTGTATTAAGATCTATTTTTGTATCACTATCCATAGAAAATACTAAACTTTAAAATCCTTCATTATGTAGCTTTGCTGATGAAAATGTGCTGCTCTAAAAATGTCTGTACTTTTCCTTTATATTTACAGAGAATATCTCCTTAATGTGCTACTCAAAACTTTTACTCAAGACAGCAACCATTTTATCGAATTGTTTCGTATTTACTGCTCATAAGAAGCCAACGGTCATTTTTATCACTGCACCCCTATATGCAATGTGTCTTCAATTTCAGTGGCCTTAAGAGTTTTTCTTTGTTTTCACCATCTGATTATGATGTGGTTTTCCTTTTCTGTTTATCATGCCTGAGATGTATTGGGCTATTGGTGATTTCTTGTTATTACATCAAATTCAGGGACTTTTCTTCCGTTATCTTGTCAAATATTTTTCTGTTCTCCTCTCTCCCCACCTTTCAGACTCTAGCTGCTGATATAATATAATATAATATAATGCAGGGTTGTCATTCTGGGCTGAGAATTCCTAATTGTTGTCTTGTTGCTCAGTTCTCTTTTAAAATATTTGAAAATATTTACAGCAGCTATTTTATACACTCCATGCGAATTCCATCATCTTAAGTGCATATTTATTAATTCCCTTGCCTCTTTCTGTGTCCAGTAATTGCCTGCTGAAGAATTAATCTTTTTAAGGCATTCCTTGCCATATCCCAAATATCTATCTTCTTTAATCCTACAGTTATCCTGCTTGAGAAGAAACTCCAAATTATGAGCTAGGTTTTTTCCTTTGTCACCTTTTAGCCCTCCTTTCCTCTGGTTGAGTTGGGGTCATACATGGAGCAGGCTTCTCTCGAACCTCAGTCCTTCTGCCTCAGCCTCCCAGTCCTGGGTTTCAGGTATGCACCCCCTCCCCAGCAGCAAGTTTGTGTTCTTCATGGCTTCTTGTCCTTTGCAGGACCAGTCCAGAATAGCTATCAAAAGGATGAACAGCCATACTTCTGAAGCATACGCTGCACAGGCTACCGTCTACACCACAGCACCCACTGCAGGCTCAGTTCACAGACTGTGGGCTGAGGTTTCCTGTCCCATAGCTACTCTCAAATAAACACACTGAAGCTTATATTAATTATAAATGCCCAGCCAATAGCTCAGGCTTATTACTAACTAAGTCTTGCATTTTAAGTTAACCCATATTCCTTATTTACACTCAGCCATATGACAATACCTTTATTAACATGGCACTTCATCTCCTGCTCACTCTGCATCTGGCTGGCAACTCCACCCTCTTCTTCCCACCATTCTCAGTTTGGCTTTCCCACCTAACTTTCCCCTGCCCAGTTGGTTATAGGCCAGTCAGCTCTTTATTAAAGCAATCACAGCAACAAATCATCACAGTGTACAAAGGGATTACTCCACAGCAACTGACTTTTAAGAGCTGCTCTGTTCCCAGGGCTTGTGAGTCTCTCCAGGTCTACTTCTTTTCCTGTACTAGGGCTAGCCAGCAGTATAAATCCAACGGGGAATTTTTGCTTTGTTTTTTATCATCTCTCAACTTTGTTTTGGTCCTTTTCTCTCTGCCCTTTGACCTGTTAACTGTTCTTTTTCTTCTAAAAATTTCTCTCAGGAACTCATAATTATTTAGCAAAAAGTACTCAAGCTAGAAATTAATTCTTTTAATGCACTCCAGTGTTCTTTCCCTGACACAGCATTTGTTACTGGGGTCAGAACAACAATAATCCACACTAATTTTAAACTGCTCAATACTTGGTATATTTCTTGTCCCCTACAGTACTTAGCTTCTAGTAGACTGCTGCCTGCATTTTATTTCTAAAATGAAAACCAGTCCACAGCTAAAGCTTAAAATGACTCATGCTGAGAAATTTCATTTGCTTAAAAGTTATCCCTGAACCAATACTCCAAGCACACAAACAAAATTATTCACAGTATCTTAAGCCAAGAAGCACTAAGCTCCCTCCCATAGTCTGTGTACCTATTTCACATGGGGCCAGAACGTGTCGTTCCTCCCTGTACACTAACTCAGCTTCTGAAGACCAGCAGAGGCTTGACCACATACCTCCCTTCTAACTCGAGTGCCTTGATGTTGATGACATTAGCTTCATTCCTCTACCCACATTCCTCTATTCACTCATACTTATAAGGTATTAGTCACTTTAAAAACAAATTTTGCATAGTTTTATTACCTTTTAAAAAATGTGTATGTGTGTGCCTGAGTATGTATAGCACATATGTGCAGAGGCCAGAAGAAGGGGCCAAACCCTCTAGAGTGGCGCTACAAGTGACTGTGAGCCACCACATGGGTGCTGGGAACAGAACCCGGGTCCTCTGCAAGATCAGCCAGTGCTCTTACCCCAAACCCCCTTTGTTTTTTTACCACCTTTTAAGGCGAGTGGAGCTACGAACAGGAGGAATGGAAAGGAAGCTAGCTTATAAAGCAGGCTTTTAGGGAAGTATATTTAATTCACAGTAGGAGAGAGATGATTAATCAGCTCAAGGGCTTGTGCCCGATTCTCCTACCTGTGCAGCTGGATGTATTCTCGGGGTCTGTTGAGCAGGTGAAGAAACCGGTCCATGATCTTGTTTTTTCCTACACCCTGCAATTACACAAACAGCTTTAAGCAGAAAGCAGCTTTGGTGTGGAGCTGCTTCTTCACAGTTCTACTACGCTGGCTTGTTAGTAAAAACCACATCAGGAACCATGGACAGCACATCTCCTGACACAAGGCCACTGGAGGATATGACTCCTAAGCATGGGCCCTCTGCTGTTCGTAAGAGGGGAAGTACAGATGCCAGCGCCTACCTCTTGACCTTTGTTTATAGTTTCAGAGTTAAGGCTGACATTATCATAGAACATTGGTGACTTCAGGTTACAAAATGACATCAAATATATATAAAAATAATGGCTTTTCTTTAGCTTCTCAGAGATGGGTTTTCACACTGTACTTTTACTTGATTTAATCCTGTACTCTTCCTTTTATCATACTTTTTAACTCTGGAACTCTAAAGTTGGGCATTTGATTATAACCCGGCTATACATGCTCTTCTTAGACATGCCCTCATTTCCTTTCCCCCTTCTGGAGGCACTGACCTTTCGTAGGGGGTAAACCATGCCGCCATGTCATTTCCCTATTTGAAAGTTTTCACTGCGTGATTCAATACAAGTAAAAGAGTGAAAACCTAACACTAGGTTGTGAAGAGCAACAGCTAATGTGCTGAGTTCAATATCATGGGAAATAAAACAGCATTAATTTCTTATACCTTCTCAGGGTTTCTGTTAAATATTTTTATGTGCCGTTTCATTTTTTAACCACACACATGTAGTGCCATCAGTCAGGAAATAAGATTGCCTTAACTTCACAAATCCATAAACTAAGACTCAGAAAAGTTAGGCAATATGCCAACATCATAGTCAATGACTGGAGCCAGGACTCGGTCTCAGTGTCTGATCCTGGTGCTTGTGTTATAATTCTCAGTATGAAATTTATTTAGGCACTCTGGGCCTCAAGTCACCTCCTTATTCAGTTTTAGAAGGCATCTCCCAAGCTTCCCAAAGTAGGTAGGTAAAGAAATGAGTGCTGTCTAGTAGAAACAGCAAAGCCAGAGTAAAGGTGGTATTAGCACCGGGACTTTTACTAGACAGGCAAATGCCTTATGAGGAAAAGCATTCTATAGGCATCAAGAAGGGAAATTCCAATGGAATAAATGTGCCTCTAGTGCCATGGGAGGTAGGCCCTGTCTGCTTTCCTTTTTTTTTTTTTTTTTTTTTTCGAGACAGGGTTTCTCTGCAGTTTTGGACCCAATCCTGGAACTAGCTCTTGTAGACCAGGCTGGTCTCGAACCCACAGACATCCACCTGCCTCTGCCTCCCGAGTGCTGGGATTAAAGGCGTGTGCCACCACCGTCCGGCTACCTGTCTGCTTTCCTAACAACTGAGTTTGCAGAGCTCAGCATGGTGCCCATATAAATAAGGCACTCAAATTAGCATTTGTCAAATAAAAGAATAAATATAGCAAGTTTGAAAACTGAAGAGGTGAAAACCCTAGGAAACAAAAACAGTGACCAGGCTTATTGGAATACTGATAATGGGCCTGCGGGGGGTTCTGGGTTGAGAAGAGCTGGGCATACTTTATGGATGAACCAAGTCACCTGCTGAAGACTCAAGGTTACCAAAACTGAACCACCAGACTGACAAATTCACTGATGCCAGGATAACAGATCGCTTTCTTTTAGGAATCTCCTTGGTATCCAGCTGATTTTACCCCTCCCAATTTAAGCTTTGCACAGAAGCACAAAGGAAAATCACGATTGCATATTTGTGTGTCAGTTACAACAGTCATGGAAGCTTTAAATGGCATGCTGGAATAAACATACAATTTAAAATAGATAGAATCAGATGATTAACATGTCTGTGTTGTTTCTCAGTTCTTCTAAATTGGGTAATCACAGAGAAAAGCAAACCTCACAGACACACTATCACACCAGAGACAGCAAAGATCTCCTAACTTGGTGAGTCATGAAAAGCTTGCTCCTCCTCACCATCAGCCACCACTGCAGAGCCTGGAGGCCCCTGCGATGTAGCTGCAGAGCAGCTCCTTGCTGTGTCCTTTAATCCTGCATCCCTAAAACTCCATCTCGTCCCACAGATTCTGAGCCATCCTTCCTGCCCGATTCACACTTGTTTGCTAAGGGCACTGGAGACCCGTTCCTGCCAACTGAACGGGATGCTCGGGCTGCACACAGCAGACTCCCACTCACACCTACACGTCTTTCTTTTTATGCCGAGCATGACGGCACAACTATGAATTCCACCACTCAATACAGAATTTTAGACAAGTCCTTTCATTTTCCTTAACCTTGTTCAAATGCCACCAGGACCTCTGCAGTCTCAATGTATAAAACATGTATTTCTTTCTTCCCTCCCTTTCCTTATTCCTTCTCATCTGATTATCAACTCCATGAGTACATAGGTTCACGGTACTGTCCTGGATGAACTTGATATGGTGGTATAAATGAAATAGGCCCTGGCCATGCTTCAGCATAACGTTTACTAGGAAAAACAAATAGGATGCAATACACATAATATTGGTAAATTATAATGTATTGTTTAAGCTTAAAAGTGGATTGTGGGATGGGGCACAGTGGTATATGCATTTAGTCCCAGAACTAGGGAGGCAGAGGTGGGCAGGTATTTGTAAGTTCAAGGCAACCCTTGTGTGCATAATTAGTTCCAGCACAATCAGCCAGGGCTACTGAAAGAAACTTTGTCTCAAAATTCAGAAACACCAAAACAAATAAATACATTTAAAAGTAGACTGAGCAAGAGGCCCTTTTTTGATTCCTTCACAATTCCTGTCTTGGGACAGCTGGCCTCCTCGCTCTAACTGCCTCAGAGTCAAAGCATCATGTCCTTGAGAGGAGACAGAGGTGAACCATTCCCCAGTGGGTTGCTGCTGTTTATCCCATGGTACGAAAAGCGATTGTGGAAAAGGGGAGGCCGGAGCTCCTTCGTGGAGACACTGCTCTGCTGTGCCTGGAACTTCAATCCAGAAGCCCAGCATGATTGAGTCAGTGCTTCTTGGTTAGTTTCTGCTGGGTGACTGTAAGTGCCCAGGTCGGATGCCATTTTCTATATGCTAATAATTCATTCCAAGAAAACTCACCAAAGGAGAGACCTTCTCAACGAAGGCTTCTCTAGCTACCTCAATGGGGCTTCTCTAGGCAGTCTTTGGATAAGCCCCAGAATCCGACGTCACTCTGTTTGCCCTATTAACTGGACTGCTCTAGTTGTCTCTGCTGGAGTTGTAAGCATCTGATTTGGTACTTTGTGTCTGCTGCTTCTCTCTGCTACTTGATCTTCATTCCTCTGTGTTTGCCTGCTCTGCACTTATAAACTCGCTCACAGTTCAAAGCTCAGCTTTCCCAGGTCATTTCCTAGACAGTACAGAACACAAACAGAACGTTGTTAAATCCCTTGGGAATGTGGCCATCAGAGGCATCCAAGATGCTTTAAGATTTAACCAAAGACTTGGAAAGGCCCTGCACATGTGAGATTTGATTTCAAATACCATGGAATTAGGAGGTATATGGAAGTAGGAATCAGCGTGAGGGAGACTTGTGGGTACAGTAATCCAATGAGGTCCACAAGAATCAGAGCAGGAGTGAGGAAGGAGCTGTAAGGAAGGATGTGGGCACTAACTGTGGCAAAGCCTTGGCAGCCAAGAGTTTGCATTGTTTCCAAGAGCAGGCACTGAGGCTGAGGAGTGACTGGATTAGATTTTCAGCTCTGGAAAACCAGTCTATGGGAATGGCAGAGAGAAAGAAGTGACAGCAAAGGGAAACAGCTGGGAACTCTTTACAGAATTCAAGCATATGATGATGGCTAAGCCAAGGACAGAGAGAAATCAGGAGATTAAGAGACAACTAGGAAGGGCGTTAACATCACAGTGTGATGGAGGTTAGGGAGTGAAGAGATCTGTCCTGGGCCAGGCCATTCACTGAGAAAGAAATGGGGGAGGAGACTCGGACTCGCTGGGTAAGGGAGGGAAGTTTACAAAGGCAGTTTAATTTTGGACATGTTTATTTTGAAGGGCCTGTTTCCCACATCTGTTTCTTCCTCTTCAATTCCCTGTCTCGGCTCTTGGAGCGGCACATTCTCCCGGGCTGCCTCTGGAAAGGGTTCCACTTGCCTTCCCTCCCTCCCTCCCCACAGAACAGCCCATTGTTTGTTTAGCTCCTCTCCTAAAGCAGAGATCTCAGGGTCACTTCCTACTTCACTTTAAGATGCTCTGAGTTCCTTCGAGGAAATGCCGAAAGAATACTCTAGGAAGGAATTTCTGTAAATATCCTGAGCAAAACAAAACCATTATAGTCGTTTGTTCCTTTTAATCACAGTTTGTGCCGAAGACAGAAAATCTCAGGATTACTTTAATTGAATAAGTACATAAATAATGTCTAATTGTTCCCTTATAAAAATTGCATATATTCCCCTTTCTCACTAGGAACTGCAGAAAAATAAGACACTACTCAATGTGCAACTGTTCGAAAGTTACCTGCTAATATTTTCATGTTATCCCTGAGCATATTTATCTGTCCTTACTAGCTATTACGCAACTTTAAAAAAGAAGTTGTTTCTTTTAATAAAATTAACAAGAAATAAACTCTTACATAGGTGGAGAGAGATACTAGTGAGTGAAACCTTTCAAACAGGAGAAGGAATTGGAGTCTCATAAAACTTGCTCTTTTCTTTCCATCATTGCCCTGTTGAGTTCCTCGTGACGTGGAGGGACGCTCAGAGGAGCAGGAGTCAAAGGCTTTGTGAGTCACAGCGTCTGTGAAGCCCACAGGTCGAACTCACACCAAAGGCAGGAAGCACATACACCTCCAGTTACTCTGAGAGAAGAGCTTGGGACCACAGAAACCATGTCCATGTACAATTAAATCCTTTAACAAAGAAAGGGATCTAGAGCTGTCTTCCTGAACACTTTATCTGTGCTCTATCTCAGAAGGAAAAGGAGAAAAAGAAGAGAACAAAAAGGCCAAGAAGAATGGAAATCAGGCAGAGGGAAATTTGTCCATTCATGGCTTTGAGTCCTGAGACTGAAGGGCTGATGTGTCATGACAGGCCTTGATGAACCCACAGCAGATGCAAGCTCTGAACTCTTGTTCAGCCTCAATGGTGCATACTCCTGTCAGTTTCCCGTCTCCAGAACAGCTCAGACATCTGAGTTTTTGTTCCTATCATTTCTTCAAGGCCCATTCTTCTTGTCTGCCATCTTCCAGCCACCTTCAGCTTTCTGTGAGACATTTCACCTCTCTTAGTCTGACGACTCAGTTGTTTTCTCTCAGTCAGTCCTCTATCTTTCCAAACCGCCACCCAGAGTACTCCAGTAAGTCAGGTACCTCAGCAAGTGGGCAGCCCTCTGGTTAGACGCCTATTGTTCCTGGCTCACTGTAACCTTCAGGCAATAACCACAAAACTGAAGGAAGGAGGCAGTGCAGAGAAAAGAAAGAGGAAGTCCAGGTCCACTGTGCTCTTAAGGGGACAGACACCTCTTCTAGGGGCCTTCTGTTTTTCATGATGAAATTCTGTGTACAAAGAAAGTAGAAGGATTAACACTGACAGAGTCCTCTCATGCACAAATGCCCCTTCAGTGCAAAATGGCTCACATGCTCACACCAGTTGTGAACATAAAGGTCACAATGTGCTGCTTCTGGAGGGAGGCAAGGTTAAATAGGTTCCAGGCAGTGAACACCCTGAGCGCACCGCACTGTGAAGCCAAGTCCATTTTGGTGTGCCGTTTTCAGCTGCGTTCTGTATTTTGGTGAACCATCTTCAGGTGCACTCTGTATTTTGTCACACAAGACAGACGGCAAGAGGCAGCTTCCATGACTGATTTGTGGAGATTTTGTGTCACGACGACACGGAGGCAAACAAAAGTCGGCTGATCCGAGGCTTTCGATTCACTCCACCAAGTAGCTGGGAATGTACGGCCTGGGATCTGAGGCTCTGGCAGGTGGCCAGCGAATGGCATGCCAGCCCTCTCCTCTCCTCTCTTCGGCAGAGCGCTAAAGGAGTTCCAGGACAGAGCTAGCGGTCGACACAGCGCAACTCTTGCTCTACACATAAATAAGTCTTACTTTGTCCTTCTTCCCATTTTCCCTTAGTTCTTGAATAATCTGAACAGTATTGTTTCAGTTTGTGTATTTAGAAACCCTGAGCTCCTTTTTAGAAAAGTAACTAATTTCATTACTGCCTATAGGAAACAATAACAAGAAGAATGGTAATAACCAGAAGAAATTCTAGTTGGCTTTCTAAATTAAGAAAATTTTACTATATGGTGAACCTTAAAATTCTTTGCTTAACATGTCTTAAAGTACATTACCCTAGGATTCGGGACACCTGGGCTACAGTCTTTGCTCAGCTGTTCTGAGATGAGGTTTCAGCCTTGTCTGGGGCTAGGTTTACTCATCAGAGACTAATTGGTCTCTCAACACTATTTAATCTTACAACAACAAAGGAGACTGCTTATTTTTTCATGTTCTCACCATGAAAACAGGCTATTTATATCACCAGAAAAATAAGCTCACTGAAAATGAGCAGTGAATAACCCTAAATATTCACAAAGATGGGCTCTTGCAGCAGAATTTGAAGGTTCACCATATAGTAAAAATTTCTTAATTTAGAAAGCCAACTAGAATTTTTTCTGGTTATAAGAAGACAAAGACTTCAAGCATATGGCTCCCACACAAGTGATCACAAAGCTTCCTGCCAGAGGCTACAGCCCTTTTCACACAGGAGTAAGATCTATATCCCTGTAATCAGCTAGAAAACAAATACATTGCTACTGTAAACAGCACAGACAGTTCAGTAGTAGTCAGCCATTAATACCCCAAACAAGCCACGGAGGGGGACAGGAAGATCAACATGTCCTCAAGAAGAAAACACAAATCCAAAATAAATATGAAAAAATGGTTTGCTAAGAAATGCAAGATGGAAAAAAATAAACTGGTGGGGAGAATGTGTCAGAATGACAATCTTTTTCTGACTATAAATCAGGTGGCTTCACTAATGAAAAAAAGCTCACAAAGCACCAACTACTAACATAAAGGTGAGCATCAGTGCATTTATGAGACCAAATATCTCCGAGCCTTGGAACCCCTCGGAGGCTGGAGTTACTGCAAGTGCAGCACACGTAGCTACCCAAGTTTCCCACTGTCACTACTAGCTGGGAAACAGACAAGAACATTCATGGACAAATTGTTCAGTATCTCTACAGATATTAGACAATTATGCTGGCATGGTGACATGGTGTGCTCCTGATGAACACAGAAGCAACATGCTCAGGCCCATTTCCAACTTGTTAGCAAGACTCACACGTTCTTTAATTTTGGCAATAAAATATGTACAGCATCTTAATACTGGATAACTCAACAAGCATTTGTGAAACTTCTATCCACAGTAAACATAATAAACGTAAGAAGATACAGAAAACAGAATAACAACAATGGTCACGATTCTGCTTGGTTGACACTAAACAAATATTTTCTGACTTTTCTAATGTAAAATAGATCAAATCAAATGCTATAAAATTACTGAAATGTTATGGCTAGCTTAGAACAATGAATATAATTTAAATTTGTTGTATAAATTATTCAAGAAATTAAATGGATTGAATAAAGTTTACTTTATAAAGTATTCCCTCTAGACTGATACAATTCTATATAAAATATTTATAGTAGGAATGGACTAGTATCTCTCAAAAATGATAATAGGAAAAAGCATCCTTTTTGTTCTGATGTGGATATGAGACGTGGCCCCAGGTTTATGTACTGAAGGCTGGTCACCAGCTGGGGCACTACTGAGAGGACACGATAATAAGGGACTGATGTAGTGGAAGGGGTGACTTGGAAATCAGGTCTAGGTAGAAGGAGGTGGATCACTGGGATGTGCCTCTGAAGCTTTATGTAGCTCCAGACTTCACTTGAGATGAGTATTTTCCCTCCACTATATCTTCCCAACATGAGGTTTAAGGCTGGCCACCGGTGGGTCAGTGCCAAGGCTGAGCTGAAATGGAGCCACAGGAACTGTTTTTCCTGTTAGGTGCTTTCTCTTAGGAGGTTGCCACAGTGACAAACACTGACCTGAACAGAACCTCAAGGAGACGAGGAAGGCACCCACCTCAAGTGCATTGGTCTGACTGTGATGGAGCCTGCTCGGACAAACCAGCTGTGAAATAACGCTGTTGAGGCCATTGGAGAGCACTGGAAAGAAACCACTTTAGATTTAGCAGAAAAATAAACCTGAAAACTGTCTAACTGCAGATGTGGAGCTGAACGGAGCACCAAGGAATGAGTCATGTTACAATATGAAGAACAAAAAGTGGAGAAGAGTCTACATAAGAAGTCCTATGTGACAAGGTCCATGTCATAATACTCGAATCTTGACAAGGGGAAAATATGAATGATGGAACAAAAAAAAAAGTTAAGATTGAAAACTTTA
>JAQHUG010000142.1:4529063-4549770 GCA_028555095.1 Dicrostonyx torquatus
GCATGGCGACATTCTGCAGAGTCCCTACATCTGCAGCATAGGTTAAGTGACCATCAAGCATGTAAGTCCAGGACACCTGTCCCATTTGATTCAAAGGTGGCAATTGTGCCTCATTTCCTAGAAAAACTGCTCTGGCAGAAAAATCGCACATTGAAAATAGAAATTGAAAATCTTATTTGTCAAAGTACAATGGAAGCTACTTCATTTATTTTGGGGAATGTTATAAGTGGACCTGTTTTCAGCTTTTCCTAACCAATGCTGCAGATGTTTAGAAAAGATGGGATTATCTACAAGGGGGAAAGGGTTCGATAAGGGCGACAAGGTGACAGACCTCAAAATCAACCCCCACTTCCGTGAATTCCCCCTTGCCTAAAAACTGCTACTGGTAACACAAGAACCTCTGAAATACCTCCAGCTACACCACTTAAACCTTCTCACGGATCCAGCCAGTGCTAGTTCACAAAGAGAAGGCTGGCAGCCTGCTTCTGACCATCACCAGCTCCCATAAAGAAGATCCATTAGGTTTACACCTACGCCAACTCACGGCTGACGTCTCTGTCTTATTTAATCCCCAAAGCTTCACTTCACTGTTTCCTGAGTTCCTGGTTTTCTAAAACCAATGTTTTAGAAAGAGAAAGGAAGGAGACTGATCACTGCTACAGTTTGCTTAGTTTCAAAATAAAACCTATGAAGAAACTGTGGGTTTCCCGATTGTTTCTGAGAAAACAGTGGCTACACCACCCCAGGCAGCAAAGTCAGGAGTCCTCAGCCTGCTGCCTGAGCTCTCATGGGGGGGCGCATGGCGACATTCTGCAGAGTCCCTACATCTGCAGCATAGGTTAAGTGACCATCAAGCATGTAAGTCCAGGACACCTGTCCCATTTGATTCAAAAAAGATTGCCTTTTTCTTATGGTGATGCTTTTCAAGGGAGAAACCAGTGCTGATGAGAAGTAAAACAAATTCTGGAAGGTATGAGACCCACTGATCAGCAGAGCAGGGTGGCATTCAAAGCTAATGAAAAAGGTCTAGTTACCATGACTGCAAAAGCACACCTTCCTGAGAAAAAAAAGGAAAAAGAACAGAGAAAGGGAACCTGCCAGTCAGCCTCCCTCTGCAGTTGCTAAGGGCCCTCCAGGTGCTTTGTATTCCTCACACCCTTAAGAGGAGGCAGACAAAAGCTCACCAGTCTTCCCTGTTCTACACAGATGCCAGCTCCTCATACCTTCAGGAGGCGGTAGACAAAGGCTGACCAGGACTTAGCTCTTCTATACAGATGTGAGCTCTTCATACCCTCAGGAGGAGGCAGACAAAGGCTAACCAGACCATGCCTGTTCTATACAGATATTAACTCTTGAAAACAAGTTTGAATGGAACTTGGCTGGCTCAAGTATTTAAGCAATTCTATTTGGGTTTTAAGCCAGCCACATTGGTCCAACTCCCACCTTCTGATTGGTAAACACAAGCATGGGTGCCACTCCAGAGCTAAATGCTAGCCAGTGATTGCTCAGAACATGCAGATCACCTAGCTCTGGCCACAGGGCTCTAGTTTCAGATCTGGGCTATCTCAGGCAAATGGGCATTGAGTCATGTACTCGCCTAGATTGTGGCTGACCCAGGAAGGCCAAGTTTACAGAATTCAGTCCACTGTTTTAAGATGTCCTAAAAATCTGTCTAAATTTTAAATTTAAATTACTTCTAATACTTTATGAATTATTGATATTTATACTTTGTCTAATAAGTAGGAAATGCAGAGCCCTCTAAGATACTTCTCAAATACCTGATAAACACTATACCCAAAGCAGCAGAGAGGAGCCTGGTATAACCAAGGCCCTTAATGGTTCACTGGCATTGGCAGAGAGGGCAGACAAATTCCTGAATCTAACAGGAGACTGACAGAAATCTAAAAATGGCCTACTTCATCACTTCAGAGAATCGAGTCAGGGTAGTGATTTACTCAGTGTCTCAGACAGCTAAAAACCTGGGCAATAGGTCTGGGATTCTGTGCCCCTGTATCATTTCCACGACAGTGCACTGCTACTGAGAGGATAAAAGCACAAAGATGAGAGTGTGTGGGGGCGGGAGAGACGTTGGCAAAGACCAGAGGCTGCAACACCAGGACAAACCCCCACATAGGAAACCAACTCTCACTTGGATCCGAGCACAGACATTGAGGTGAGAATTAGATGTCACACTGGAAAGAGTAGATCAGACATGGGGACACAAACGGCAGTCTGAAGGAAGTAGACTGTTCCCTCAGATAACTGAAAGGACACAGGCAGCAGAAGCACACAGCCCAAAGGTCCCTGCAACACTGGACCCAGTGGATGCTGATGCTAGACTTCCAGGTTTATAATCAAAGAACTGAAAATCCTCCTGCTATGAAAAGGGCTGCTCTGTCAGTCATGCCTTGACCACTAGAGACCCGCTTTTGGCAATCTTGTATCTGAGAATCTAGCCTTCAAGCCCCAGCTCTCTGCCGTTCTGATCTGTTACTGAGTTGCCAGTCATGTTTGAGGCCATTATTTTGACAACAGGAGTTTTCAAAGGACATACTAAGTAGTCCAGGCTTTAAGTGACAAGTCTGTTAAGAACTCTGGGCTTGAGCCAGGCTAGGTGGCACACACTTATAATTCCAGCATCTAGGAGGCAGAGGTGGGTGGATCTCTGTGAGTACAAGGCAAGCCTGGTCTACATATTAAGTTCCAGCCCAGCCAGAGACACAGAGTGAGCCTCTGTCTCAAAAACAAAAGTCCCAAACCTTCTGAGCTTGTGAGCTTGGGGTGGGACCCCGGGATGGGAGGGAGGGTTGTAGGTGTAGGACCATGTATTAATTTCTAAAAAATAAAAATTAAAGATTAATGAGTATACTTTCATCCTAAAAGAAATAATAAAAGAACTCTGGGCTTTATTAAGTCCAGAATCATTATTTTTCAATGAGATTAAGGCCAGCAAGGACTCAATGCAACCTGTCAGCCACTTTCATTAACCTATAGAGACTTACTAGAAAAATGACTACCAATAAACAGAAGTAGGTAGGGCATTTCAAATGGTGAAAAACAAGCATGAATTATCTATTTTATGTTTAATTCTTGTTTAGAAAAAAGTGAACCAAGAGAATACAAAAATGCTTTTAAAACTTCTATGTGATACATGGGTTTTATTTTTAGCCGGCTCTCAGCCCTGTGTGGAATACTCCCCATGCTTTATCACACACCATCTTTACATTAGCCCAGCTGAGTGCATACTGTTTACATTGCCAGTTAGACCGCAGACAGCTGAGCAGAGTCCACTCATGGGGGAGAGTTGCTGCTAGGTCTGCCGCCACTCAGTTCCAGATCTACGCCTTCAACTACAGGCCCATTTGGATACGAGTTTCTAAAACTGATAGCCAGTGAGCAGGATCTGCAGCTAAAAGTGCTTTTAAACAAGTCTGATGACCAGAGTTTGATTCCTGAAAACCTCATGAAAGTGTCTGACGCAGAGGCAGTGTGTATCTCTAACTTAGCATGCCTCTAGAGAGATGGAGTGGACAATCACCCAGAAGCTTGTGAGCAGCTAGAGTCTGAAGAGAGACTCTGACTCAGAATCGAGGTGGAAGTATAAGAAGTTGTCCTCTGACCTCCAAACATGATCTGAGACGCATGCATGTACAAAATAAAAATAAATGAAATTTAAAAATTTTTAACTGTAGATTTGAGAAGTTATACATAAAAGAATCTGTATTTTTATGTAAGTACAAAACAAGAAACACAAAAATAAGGCTAATTTTCTGATTGCCCATGTAAAAAACTAAAGAGCTACTCATTTTGGATCTGATAATTCAACTGAGGAGAACTATCAGAATGTTCTAAGATGGAGTGTCCATCCATCCCTCACACGAGCATACACAGATGCCATCTCCATTACATAGCAGTAGTGTGCTAGGAACCCAGGACAGAAATGAACTAGAGAACATGTAAATTGGGAGGATGGTCACTACATGGGAAATACAGTGAAAAGGAAGGGCTAGAAGAGAAGAGCTGTAATGGAATCTAGCTCAGACAAGGCAAAGCATCCCTCCCAGGAGCTAGAAAGGGAAGCACCAGGTAGGAGGACAGACGTGAACCAAACGCTAAAGAAATGAGAGCCTCAAGGAAGGTCAGGGTGGTTCAGGCAGCACAGGCTACGAAGGACACACCAGAGCCTAGGCTGGAGCAGTGTGCAGAGGTAACAACCTGCAAACTGCACGGCACACTAAAGATGTAGGCTGTATCTGAGAGCAAGGAGGAGCTGACTACAGCAAAAAGACACAGAAACACTTAGCTTGTACACCCAACAACCTGGCTGAGAGCAATCTCAGCATGTACAGAAGGTGCCATTATGGCCTGAGATCTTTTCTGCACTCCTGCTGGCAGGTGATGGTGGGCAGGACTGGGGTAGCACTGGGAAGGCACAGACATCCCGGGGGTAAATGGGCGAGGTGATAGGATATGAGTGAAGATGGTTAACCTTGGGGTAATGCTAAGGCTCAGACAGTACAGGTTACTCTTTGGATGGTAAAGAGTTTCAGGCTGTGAGTTTAAATATGTTGTTTTATTAAGAGGAAAAAGAATTTGTAAGTGCTTATTCCCCCAAAGAAGAATCTTACTGTTGCTGAAGTACTAGCATGCACTCATCTGTGCTTGCTCCCAGCCATAACTCACCTGGTTCCCAACCAATAGTAAGTGTTCTCCAAGGACAAAGTCTTTGAGCATGTCTTCCATCACTACCATGTGCTAAAAAAAAAAAAAAAAAAGATACAATCAAGGTCAAATAAGAAAGGTGGCTATCGAGGTGTTATCTTAAAATGTAGCACATATATTACCATTAAAAAGGAACTGGCTTGAGTTAAAGCACATTTTCGTTATTGTTGTCGTTGAGACAGGTTCTCTCTATGTAGCCCTGGCTGTCCTCAACACTATATGTAGACAAGGCTGGGACAAACTCAGAGATACACCTGCCTCTGCCAACCTAGTTCTGGGCTTAAAGGTGTGTTCTACTGTCATAGCCTCACATTGGGGTGACATCTGTCGGGGTCCAGACTCGATGGGTTTGTATGTTCTAGGGTAGGGATGTGTGGATTAGAAATGTTAGGCAGAATAGACAGAGACACAAAGAATACAGAGACCCAGGATAGTGCCCAAAGGGCAATCCAGTGAATACTGAAAGCACCTGTGTTTTTTTTTCTTTTATTTCTTATGATCCTCAAATACCCCAATTCACAAGAGAAGAAAAGATATTTTTTTAATCATGATACAAGGAACAAAGTGATTACCATATTAATACTCAAAACACCAAGTAACCACACCTTGGTCAAAATATCTTTGTTAGTAGCCACACATCTGTGTGCCATAAATACAAAGTGGTCAGGTCAGTTCCTCCTTGACTAAGGTCAGAGAGTTTAAGCCTATTCTTGCTCCTTCAAGGTTGTTGACTGGAGATTTGACTTAATGTGTGGCTTACATGGGGTTACGACATGCTACCAAACGTGGCTGTAATTAAAAACATATTTAACGATGTGGATAAAAGTAAGGTAAGTAATCAATTAGGTCACCAATATTGAAAACTTCAAATTGCCCATCTGAGCAAGAGCAAACTACTGACCAATACTTCAAATAATTTTATAATTCAATTCAAATATATTTATGTTCTGCAGAATGGGCCTATAATTAATGTAATATTTAAATTGATGCTTACTAATGTAAGTAAACAAATGTTACCAAAAGCAATCAAATACCTCCATTTTGGACTTTCTTTTTTTAATGTATATTTACATATAGATACATATATGTGTGTGTGTGCATGTATGTATATGTGTGTATATATACACACACATATATATATACACACACACACATATATATATTTAGTTTTTGAGACAGGGTTTCTCTATAGCATTGGGGCCTGTCTTGGAACTAGCTCTTATAGACCAGGCTGGTCTCGAACTCACAGAGATCCGCCTGCCTCTGCTTCCCGAGTGCTGGGATTAAAGGCGTGTGCCACCACTGCTTGGCTACATTTTTATATATAAGATAAAATGAAAAAAAAATACATCAGTACATATAGTTTGTAAACTATATATTAACAAACAGAAGGAAAACCACCCAAGAGAAGGCACCAGAAACAGACCCACTTGTTCACACACTTAGATCAACCATTTACTTACAAAGCTATGCAGAGTCTTAGAATTAAAAATGTACTTTTGACCTTCCATTATTTTTCATTTGAATTATGGCACAATATGACGAAAGGGCAACATTAGAGTTTCTCACAGCAGCCACAAAGGAGACTGCATTGCTCTTTTGTGCATCAATAACTAGGACACAGGCAAGTAGGTTACAAAGGCTCATGGGATGGCAATAAGAGCTGCGTCCCAGCAGAGTCTCAACCCCGAGTATCTCTTCTTGATTTCTGGACCAAATCAACAACAGGCCAAAGTGTTCAGATTACTTAAATTCTCTATCTTTGAATCAAAAATCTTTTTATAATGTATACATGCTACACATATTTCTTAAAATTTTACTGATTTGCTTTTCTTGATTTTTTTTGACACTCAAAAGTCAAAAAAGTGTCAAGTTTTGACACACAAAACTTGTCAAATTCTATAATGAAATAAAAACTAAGTTTTTTTTTTCTCCACTTTCAGGAACAACAAGTACAATGGTAGTTTTAGTTTTCTTAAATTAGATACACTGGGGAACTAAAATTTAAAAAGGTTTTAAGTAAAATGAGTATATTGTTTTTCTGGAACATTAAAAAATAAGAAGAGTATTACAGTATAAAGACTGTCCTAAAGTGAACCGGTGTGGCTGTCCTTGAGGAGAGGGGCCTGGGTGTCACTCACACTGTAGCTTGCTGCTAAGATGGTCTGGAGATGGCAGTTCCTTTTACCTGAGTGAAAATTCACAGGCTATTTCATCACACTGACGCCCTGGAGACACTGGAGAGCCATCAGCCCTGCCTCCACTCTAAGTCTTCTCGCACATCCTTCTGCTGCAGGCCTTCACCGCGCGTACCTGCTGACTCAAGCCATGCGCTAAGGCTAAGGTCATTGCCAACACCAATGAGTATTTCAGTCTCTGCAGCACCACGGACAAGTTCTCCCTTCTACCCATCTTCCTGCAGTTCTGATTTTTGCTCTTTCTCACCATCTTCCTGGCTGCTTTCTTTTGGATGCCCAGGATATGACAGAGTGGGTCAGTGCATGGCACATGTGCACCCATGTATATACATGAACTCACAAAATGTAAAAAAAGAAAAAAACAAACAAAACTCCAGATTTTCAGCTGCAGGCGATTATAACCTAGAGCAGGCAGTCTGCAGGCATCCTCTGTGATGACTGCTAGTCCCCAGTTTCCTAAACTCCATTCATCTAAAACACGACCCTTCACTTCCTCATCTTCAGCTTTCTTCTTCTCCTACAACCTCCCTGCCCCCATTAAAAAGGACCCTTTTCTTCCTCTCGATCAAACTGTGACACCATCATGGTCACTGTCCATCTTGCCCCTCTCTTTATGGGACTCTCATTAAAATCACACAATCTCACACACACACACACACACACACACACGGAGGGGGGGAGAGGGAGGGAAAGAGAGAGAGAGAGAGAGTCTTTCTTCTCTATTGGCACAGTTGGGACCTAAGGTCTTTATTATCTCTGACCTAGATTCTGACTGACTAATTTAGCTCCTGAAACTTCCATTTCCCTTGGGGCAAATGAGTTCTCTGCAGTACACACTTTTGGCTGTTTCTGTTCACAGGCTGGCCACTCAGTAGTCAAAGCTCTTCAGATGACTCTTAATGCTTTGGGAGCAGCGGTTACTCCTCATGCTCTTGCAGGCCCGAACTCCACGCTTGTCCCTCACACACACTACCTACTCCTATCACTGTGGGCACAATTAGGAGTGATTTTCTGGTCTCCCTCTTTCCACCAGATGATGTCTTCCCTGAGACAGTAGGAAACAAAGTCCCCAATTTCTACCACCTAAGGGGTCCTTTAAGGGCTGTACGGCCCTTTGTCTCTACTGTCATTGCCTTATTTCATTCACATCTACCTTAGCTGTGACCTCGATTATTGCAATCACCGTTGTCCCACTATCTCCGTCTGATTCTAACTCTTGGACAACACAAGAGAGCAAAGACAAAGTTAGTGAAAGAGCAAACGTGCTTGAAATCTGTCACGGATTCTGTCAGTGAAGCCTGGCCAACGGCACCTCCTCAGGCACCAGCCTCATCACTTGACACTCTGCAATTGAATCTAAGAATCTGTGGCTGAGTTTTCTGAAACCTTTCCAGTCAGCGTCCATCATCTCATTTTGTTACCATAGCAACCTGCATGTACCTCCACCACACTAAACAGCAACACAACCATATGTACTTCTTAGTCTGTATTTTCCATTGATGAAAAGCAATTGAGTCCTGGAGATGCATCTGTTTGTGTGTACAACTTTTAATTTCTGTACCCCAATGCCTTAGGGACAAGCCTAACCTGTGGAATTTAATTTTTCTGGTCTAACGTTCCTTGGACTTATTAAAATGCTATTAATCTCGTTATTCTCCAATTTCTCCTTACTGCTCCATGGGTCATATTCCATAATAAAGGTTTAATGAAACAAACTCCTTAGAATGGATACTCAAAATCTTATTCATCTTTTTTAATTCTCTTGACACTTATTTAAAATGTGCTAGAAACTTCACTGGATACAGCAGATAAAAGAAAAAAACAGGGGATAAACATTTGAAAGACCCTTTCACTGCACTGTGGTAAGGGGACTACAGGCCATTAGAGAAAAGATGGACTGGCTGTGCCCTCCACCTGTAAGTGACATGAAGGTTCCTGCTTCTACGATGACGCGCAGCATAAATGAAGCATCAGTGCCTACTACAGAAGCAAACTGCATCAAGTCACGTCCCCAGAATGGCAGCAACTAAAATCCTTATTAATGAGTGACTCATTATGCTTTGGGGGCGTGGGGGCATTTGGAGATGGTTACAGAAAGCCCCTCTGGGCGTCTGTGGAAAATTCACTGCAGATCTGCAGTCTTCAATGTCTGTGTCACCAATGCCATGGTAACAGACACTGTTCAAGGACACAATGGTCTTCCTTCCTACTGAACTTCCTACATTCTTACGTGCTGTGAGGTCTTTTCAACCTCAGCTGGTTTGGAGTTTGTCCAACTCTTACTTATAGTAATTTAACAGGGGTTTTTCTCCTTTTCACATTTCTGCTATGGGGACAGCATGCGAAATGTGGACAGACAACACTTAGAAATACTGTTCCTTTAAAATTTAAATTTATTTTATGTGCATTTGTGAAGGTGTCAGATCTCCTGGAACTGATGCTACAGACAGTTGTGAGCTGCCATGTGGGTACTGGGAATTGAACCCGGGTCCTCAGGAAGAACAGCTAGTGCTCTCAATCAGTGAGCCATCTCTCCAGCCCACTCTTGTTCCTTTTAACAAGGTTTTTGTTTTTACATCATAGATAAGAGTATTTTACATCTATATAACTTGATATATAGCTAGATATAGGACACACCTTCTGTGAGCTGCAGGGAGGACTGAACTAGGAGCCGAAGTGAGAGTCAGTAGGTCTGCTTTAACTCAATGATATTTTACTAGCCTCAAGCACAGTCACGAAACGTGACTACACACAACATGCATATATTTAAATCCATAGCAATAACTCCTAATTTTAACCATTGAAAGGAAATTTAAACCTTATTATCACTGTCATTAAAAATAGTTTAGTACGGGCTGGAGAGATGGCTCAGTGGTTAAGAGCACTGCCTGCTCTTCCAGAGGTCCTGAGTTCAATTCCCAGCAACCACATGGTGGCTCACAACCATCTGTAATGAGATCTGGCACCCTCCTCTGGAATGCGAGCATACATGGAGGCAGAATGTTGTATACATAATAAAATAAATACATTAAAAAAAAACAAACAAAAAAATAGTTTAGTCCTTCATTTTGCTTTACCTGAACTTAGGACATCATGACCACAATTAAACATCAGCGTCATCTGGACGAGAGTTGACTACTACGACATGATTGGCCTGAGACCACAAAGCAGAGAGCTCACCTGAACGTTGTCATAGAAGAGAACGTCGGGCACTTTCATCTTCTCCTGGGCATTGTACACTGGAGCGCTGACAGCGCCGATCCTCAGAGACCCGGACACTATCTCACCTGAACGTTTTGTACAGGGCAGAGGATTAGTCACAGCAGTGCCTGCAAATATCCACAAGTCTAGTCTGGCCAACCACACTGCTAGGCAGCTTCAGGGTTTTAATTAAACAGCTGAAGAATAAACTAAAACACTAGCTCTCCAATTTATATTGTAGACCTAATGTAAGTCCAAAGGAAAAGAGCAAGAAGGTGGCAGTGACCCAAGTTACACAGCTATCTGCTGAGATAACACACACCACAGCAGGCTCAACAGCATCTGTTTGGGCTCAGTTCACAGAACACGGCCATGGTGAAGGCCTTTAGGATCATTCTGCTCACACAATCAATGCTTACTGATAACATTTCAACTACAAAGGGGACACACTGGGAGAAAGCAGGCTTGCTGGTTTTCCAGAAGTCTCACAGGGTGCTTCTGTTAGAGTAAGTCAGCCAAGGCAGTTAGCCTTGTTGACTTAAAGTCTGGTTTTGCCATCATGACTGAGGGCAAATATAATTTCAGGAGAATATAAACTTCTAGTCTGATAAAAAGCTAGAATTGGAAAGTATGGCATTGCAGTATAGATGCAGCTCTCATTAAGGCCATGCTACATTGACGGCCATCATGTCACCTGGAGGGAGACCTGCATGGAGTACTGAGCCCTTATGAGGCTGTTCTGTGAGCTTGGGCTCATGACCAGGAGAGGGACTTAAATGCATTCTCCACAAAATCAGTAGCTTTCAAGTTGAATGGAAGCAATCAAGTGAGCAATCTTCTCATTCAGGTCCCTGATCCCCGACAGGAAGCCCAGACGGACACTGCTGGCTCTGACCTTTCCCAGACCAAGCAATCTACCATCCCGATGACATAGCCGTTATGCTACCAGATCTGAGAAAATTAATATTCTACACATCTCAGGGTTATTCTGTCTCTGAATGGCCTCTGTACATCTGTTCAGATCTATCATTATCAAATTTATAATTTTATTCTTAAAAATAGGCATTCCATTTCCTTAATAGTAAATCCTTGGTTCAGTGCAGCAACAGTGACTAAAACACCGATCACAGCCACTGCAGTCCTATTGGATAACGGTCACACGTGTGCTTTGAGAAGACAAGCGCATTAAAAATGGAATTTTTTCCTGTGCTGTAACTTCAGAACAGGAAACTCTCAGTGCGCAATCCTCCCCACTTCAAGCTTCTCCTCAAGGCTGTGCAGAAGGGAGGTGGAGGTGGCAGAACGGCTGACTGGAGGGCCTGGAAGGGGAGGGCATACAGCCAGCTCCCCTTAGTCTGTCTCCCTAGAAAATGCTCCCTGATGCGCCCCACAGGAAACTTGGTGGCCCTCAAAATACAATGCTGTACATAGAAAACAGAATTCTAAACTGTATGGTGAAAACATTTGGAAAAACGTATTTGTCAAAATTAGACAAGTTGATCCCATTAGTGTCAAACTGACTCTCGGCAGGGAGGGTGCTGGTACTCACTGAAAGAAGCAATGCCAAAAGCCCAGTTGTAAAATGGCCTTCAGACTGCTTTTTAAGGAAAGACATAGACTCACTTCATCAGTGCAATACACAAAATAGATTTTTTAAAAAAGGATTTTATTGAAACTAATAACACAAAATGTTTGATTTTTGTTATCAAACCCAAAATCTAGCAGAGCTGAGTACTTACACTTGTAGTTCTCCAGCTCTGGTTCCAGGCTATCACCAGCACTTATTTCTATTGCAGCATCTGCCAGATTCTTCTCTAGGGCCGTCCTAGCAAGGCTTGGTAAGAACCTAGTGAGAGGGATGACAGTGCTATGACTAATTCAGCGTTTTCTTTGTTTCTTAAGTAACTTTTAACACACATACTTCACTAACTACAACCGAGGAGAAACCATGTATCTATGAAATATAATGCATATAAAATTTTAGTATAAATATAAATTTAAAGTTTGTGTAACACACATGCTTGTGTAATCTTTAATAACTAAACTTATTTGTAATTAGCAATATTCATTAATGTACATTTTTCAGATTATGATGAAATAATCTCTTTCATAAATGGATTTTGTATATCTCATATTTCTTGTTTATTGTATAAGGGGCATACTAAATTTTTCTTAACTAAAACAGCAACATTTTAGCCTCTCTAAGCTGGCAATCACAAATTTAAATCAGAAGAAGTGGATTAATGAAGCTTTTCTTATTTTCTAACACAAATTCCTGAATGAAAGATTATCTGGTTTTGTTTCCTTCCATTAAGAAATCTCTCTTTACCTATTATTTTATAAATATGTTGCTAAAATAACAATCTGGGAAGAGACAGAGTCGTCAACTACAAAGACACCATAAGCATTATGGCTTGGAACAGTTTCCTACACAATGTGATGTTTAGACTATATGACCACAGCTAACCCACAGAAAGGATCTTCAGTCAGTGATTGCCTGTGCTGTACTAGTATAAAGCCATGATTGTATGCTCCGATGTCTCAAACCACCTGAATTCAGGTTCACACAGTATTAAGCTCTGTAGATGGTCTCCTCCTCTTGAGAACAAACCCCTAGTAATAGAAGGTTGGCGTGAGCCAGGAGGCATGTGAATGAAGGGTATCAGACACTGGGTACTATTCCCTGTGCCCATAAGATTCTGAGCCGCAGACCTGACACTGTCTACCCACTGCCTCCTCTGGGTCCTACAAGAGCACCAGAAGGTGTATACACCTCTAGGCTGTGTCTCATCAGTTCCTCACGCCATGGCAGATCTTACATCACTGTTTTGTTGCTCGAAACCAGGCCCTCACCTTACCTTCCAAAGAGTCTTTGAGCCCTGGCATCATTCCCAACTTTCCTATCACAATTGTTCCAGAGTCTGGGGATATTAGGCCTTTGTAGGTATTTCTACCACCCCGTTAGGTCACGTGGACTAATATGAATCACATAAACTTTTGACTTGTCTACTAACTATTCTTGGCACCCCTCACCTCCACATACCCTACCCACAAATCTCAAGTTGGCCCTATATTGGAGCATTTCTGGCCTTCTGTCTAAAGCCTAGAAGGGAGAAAACATAGGAAAGACCAGATGAGGAGGTATACTGCAGCAACCCCAGGAAAGGGAAGGCTGGGGGAAGGGTGGTAATTAGAGCTAATCAGAGCTTCATAATTGATATCAAGGAGTCTACTCAGAATGTATAATGAATTAATTTGTACTTGTGACTAGAATTCTTAAATTTATAAACAGTATTAGGTGACTTAAGATAGTATGATCTATCTGATAAATGTAGCTTGTAATATGTGGTTATTTTTATTGTATGTTAAATTTATTAATACAGTTTCAAAGCTTGAAAGTATTTAGCTTAGGCAGTTCTAAAAATAAAATTCAATATTTCTGCAAATGCATTTAAATGCAATTGTTAATATCTAGTAAACTTACAGTTAAATGAACTGAGAGAAAAGTCTGAAGAAGTTTAGGTATTTTTAATTACATTCTTAAAGAACAGAATCGGCTTTTAAGTTCAAGCAGTCACTAGACAGTCAGTCTCTACAAGCAAAACTGTTCCTGGGGACAATGAAAAAAGTCATGTCAATAACTGTTAAACACTGGGTATTATTACTTATCAGATTTGTGGCTTTTAGAATTAATTATGTAACAGTTTACAAAGTGAAATATTACACACATACTATTAATTTTATACATTTTGGAATCTTTAAAAAATGTGTGTAACTCACTTTTGGGTGGTAGGAATAATTTCTTCATTACTTCACTTTCCAAGACCGCTAATCTTTACTTCTGATTGGATTCTTATAGCTCTTTCCAAAATCTTACCACTAAAGAATTGATTCCTCAAATTTTTTTTAGAAGTGCATAAGTCAATGTAATGTAAAATAAAGAACAGAGTATAACTCCTCTTATAGCGCTTTAGTCCCTCTATAAAAGAGGCACTTTTAGGACTCAAATGAACGGGTTTGGAGTATCCAGAAAGGAAGGCTGCAGCCCCTGGGTTATATGTAGAGCAGAAGGGAAGGACTAGGAGTGGGAGCAGGTGACCGGCAGCTAGCGCTGCCTCTCCTCATTCCGTCTACTCCCGAAAGTCTTCACTGGTATTTTGTGAAAGTCTTTTCATTTGGCCTGAAATTCTCAATGAAATTAGTTTCTTTTCATTGCTTCAACATGAAAAGAGGTTATTAAAAAGGAAGTAAAATGAACCAATAGTCTTTTTGGCTCTTTCCTGCTTCTGTGCTATTCAGAGCCTGGCAGGAAGATGCCCGACTGTAGCTGTCGTAAAGTCAACAGATGATGCATGAGCGAGAGGCTGCTCGAGTGTTAGCTTCCACTTCAGTGGATCGCAAGTGGATGACAAAGCAGACCTTTACTGCGGCCTTTGATAACAACACTATTTAAGAAGGTAAACAGTAAGTATTTTAAAACTCTGAAGTATGTCAACATTCCGGAAAACTTCAGAGAATATATTTTTAAAAAAAATTAATTATAGAATGGTAACCAGTCTTATTTCAAGTTCGACTTCCCTAACTAATAAAGTGGTCAGCATCTCCCCAAGTGTTAACCAGCTACTGGAATGGCTTACTCTCTGCATCCATGCCTAACCGGACCTTGCCCAGCTGGGACGGACTCTTTTCCTTTTGAGCCTACAGGCTCTGGGTGCTAGTCCATCTCTGGTCATCGACTCTGTCAGACAAGCTCCCAGGTGGTGGCTTTTAACTCTCACAGTAGTTACAGTCCGTTGGCACATATCCAGAGTTTAGGTTTTTATAAAACAATGGGAAAGGGTTAATCTTAACCTTTTGTTGGCGTGCCATCCATTTCTACATTAAAAATGACACTTTTCACATGCACTAAGCTCCACAAGTCTGTGGCTTCTATAGTCTCATAGTCTCCCTGGAGCAACATGGTTATGAGGAATGTTTCAACATGACAGACAGTATCTTCCCGCACAGACGTATACCTCCCTCACATTTTCCTTAGCTACTTTTGGAACTTTCTATTTCCGTGCCTACTTGAGAGTCACTACTCCAGCTCATTGTTACTGTGGGATTCTGACTGCACACGCAGACTGTGAGGAGTGCATTTTCTAGCATTCAGTCTCCTCTTCTGTGCAGGCCCAAGGACAGCTTCACTCGGACGGCCATCAATAGATTGATTCTGCCTTCCAAAGAAGGACGGCATGTGTGATTTAATTGACTCACAGTTGCAAAAGCACAAGGATGTCATTGATCTGAGCACACAGAGAACTTCATTAGACTGTTGGCTCTAGTAACTTACTGATTGCCTCTTGGATACTTTTACTATAACCAATCATGTTATCTTGGGTACTGCATGAAAATGTGGAAGATAATATATTTATTTTCTCCTAATGTTTAAGAAAATATGCCAATATTTTACCAGGAGAAGTGTTTGCTGCTTAAATTTGCAGCAGTCCTTATCAGGCTGAAGAACCCTGTGTTCACCCATGGTTTACTAAGGATATTCCTGGTTCACTAAGAGTTCGGTTATTGCTGGGAAATTAGGTTTCATCAAATATTTTGTCTCACTTATATTACAGTAACTTAAAAATAGGACATCTAATCCTCTGGAATTTACTGTTGCTGTTCTCAAGTCATCATTCTAATCCTTGCTCCCTTGTAGGCTTTCCTCTGGAAATGTTTAGGACTGTCCTTATGTCTGAGCATTACTGTTCACACCATGGGAATTTGTTTTAATTTGCCCCATTTGTGAACAGCCACATTTCAACACATAAACTCATACTTTACAGTTCTAGAACACTCTTAGCTAGAATCTAAGAAAATAATCCCCGTCTCTTCCTCTTTCAGGAGATTGGGATGTAGTTTAGCAAGCACAGGATGTTGGGCTCAATCCCCAGCAAAACCCTCAGAAGTTCCATCAGGCAGATGTCAGTCTTTCTCATGGTAGCTTTCTTTACTGGCAGCCCGGCATGGTTGGATCTTTTGTGCCAGCTTCCATTACTGCGGTGCTCCTGTAACTCTATCCTGACTGCTATCAGCCCAGGTTTTTTTTACTTCAAAACTTTGATTTCAATTTTTTTTGTTCAGTTTTTCTTTCAAATTCACCAACTCCTGGTTTCCTTTATCCTAGTTTTAAGCTTTCCTAACATTTATGCCTTCTGAAGTATACCCATTAGGTAATTTCAAATGTTCTGCTTTGAGTTCCTGGAGTTCTATTTCTGAATGTCCTATCTGCAAAATCTCCTACATATTTGTTTTTTTAGTGTAACTTAAGAAAATCATTATTATGTCTAAGTGTTTTGCCTGCTTATCGTGTCTGTGCACCACTTGTTTGACTAGTGTGCAGAGAGGCCAGTCGAGGATGTCGGATGTGTTGGAACTAGACTTACAGATGGCGGTGAGCCAACATATGGTCCTGGGATTGAACCCAGGCCTTATGCAAGAGCAACCATTGCTCTTCATTGCTGATCCATCTTTCCAGCACTTAGTTTATTATATATTGTGACCTTATATTAAGATGGACTGTTTAGTACCTTGGGTAGTAAAACAATTGATACATAGCAGGCTTTAGGGTTGCTATTCGATGAAAGCCTATAGGTAGTTCAAAACTCTGAGTTAACTTAAAATCGTACCCTGTGGTTATCACCCCAACAGTGTCCCTATAGGCCCTCCTACTTGATCCAGGCAACACAGAGCACTGTATTCCCTACAGGAGACTCTTTTTCCAACCAAGGTTCCAGACAGATGGCAAGCTTTCTCAGCTTTTCTCTGGTCACATGAGCAAAAACACTTTAGTCAACAAGGGCAGCCAACGTGTCTACTTTACTTTCCATGCAAGGGGCCCTGCTGAAGGTCCTCTATCTCATGACCATCTGGACCCACAGATCCTGCTTAATAGACACTAAAATCTAGTAGTAGGCCCTATCCTATTTAAAAGTCTTCTTGGCAGTTATTGCATCAGTCATTTCTTAGTATGGTTTACTTTCTTTGATTTTATTTTAATATCAGATCTACTGATATAAAAGTTCTGCCTATACAATTTCTTAAAGTGGATGATTTAATCATTTTAATTTTGTTCAGTTGTGCAAGCATTGTCTCAAACAATTTTAGAACATTTTGCTGGTCCAAAGGAAGACCCACAGCCGGGCGGTGGTGGCGCACGCCTTTAATCCCAGCACTCGGGAGGCAGAGGCAGGCGGATCTTTGTGAGTTCGAGACCAGCCTGGTCTACAAGAGCTAGTTCCAGGACAGGCTCCAAAGCCACAGAGAAACCCTGTCTCGAAAAACAAACAAAAAACAAAGGAAGACACACAGGCACTTTACTTCCCAGTACCCAAAGCTGTGGAAAACTATGCTATATTTTGTTCTACTCTCAACCGTTTACATGTTCAATGTATTTTTACTTTCTGTGTATTACTACTGAATCATATCCCATTGTGTGAATGCCTCACACTTAATTCATCTATTCAGCAGTCAATGGACTTCTGGGTTATTTTCAACTTCACCTTCCCACATTCTCACAACTTGAGGCTGTTTGATATTTATCCTCCTGACTTTGATTCTTCTTCATTTATCATATTAATTCTTATTTCTTGATGCACGACTAGTTTCTTAACGAAATCTAGAAGCTGGTTCAACAGGCAGCATTATTTTACAGGCTGTGGTGATTGTTTTTATTCTAACATATCTACCATGTTATATTCCCCTAATCTTCTACACTGCCTGCTTTGCTGAGCTCTGTGTACTTGCATCTCTGCTCTCAGACCTATAAGAAAAATATGCTCTAAGTAAAGGGGATAATTGTCTGTACTTTCTGCACCTTATGACTTTAAAATATGCAGTTGATGCTTTTTTGCATCAAAAATTGTTTATATGTCTAATATTGTTCTGTTTAAAATACAAGAATGGGATCTCTTATAACTACGAGCTAGTCAAGGAATTACGCTGCAGACAGGCTTAGCTCAGCTGGATGCACCGCAGGGAGAGAAAAGTCCAGTTACAGCACAAGGTATTTTACAAGAAAGGCTGTCTAGTACACTGAAGTGTTACAAAAGACAATTACAAATTTTCTAAGCCAAATCAGAGTCTCCTTTTAATTCTTCTTATCAAGGAATGAGAGGATAAGCATAATTAATATGATTAAAATAATCTTATTAAAAAATGAAAATAGTGGATTAAAGTATATAAGAATAATCTAAGAGAAAACTCTCTATGCCTATTGAGAACTGTTACTAATCTTTGCTTATTAATTTTTTGTTTTTTAAGACAGGGTTTCTCTGTGTAGCCCTGGCTGTCCTAGAACTTCCTCTATAGATCAGGCTGGCCTTGAACCCAGAGATCCCACCACCCTAGTGCTGGGATTAAAGAGCATGTACCACCACACCAGCTTTCTTATTAATATTTTATTTCTAGAGACTATATTCTCTTTAAAATTTTGTTTATTTTATGTATATGGTTGTTTTTGCCTGCCTATATTGTCTGTGTACCATAGGTGTACCTGGTACCCAAGGAAGCCAGAAGGAAACACTAGATCCCCCATGACTAGGGTTACAGACAGCTGTGAGCTGTAATGTGGTCACTGGGAATTGAACGTGGGTCTTCTGCAAGAACACCTAGTGCCCTGAATCACTGAGCTATCTCTCCGGCCCTTATTAATATTTTAAAATAACTTCATACAAACATGATTTCGTGAGAAAATTCTGCAAGCCAATTTTTTATAAACACTTCCCAATTGGTATGCAAACTATTAGTATACACTGAAAAGGTGTTACTTTTATTAAATTTAGCTATAGAATCAGTATTATCAAGACAAAAATTTCCAGAACAAATTGGGGAAGTAGCAACACAACACTTAGAGAACCTAGCACAAAAGACCCACAAATGAGCATGTAATCTCAACGCAGTATTTACTACTGTATGATCCAAGGAAGAGACTAAAACCGTTTTCCCATTTATAAAATACTTGTGAAATGTATTCAATTCCTTCTTATTTTGTTTTGGCACTAGTGACTGAACTCAGGGCATGCCCTACCACTAAGGGCCTTTATGCCTACATGAATATATTATATGAAGTCTATTCTAATAACAGAGCCAGACTGAAACAGTTATGTGGTTAATACAATACTTTTAACAGACTGTGGGCAGAGACTGTCACTTTAGCTGATGGGAGCATTCTAGCAGAGGGTCAGAGACTTGAACTGTGGCAAAAGGCGAATATGGTTACCTGGAAAGGCAGGCTTTAGTAATGGCATCATGAAGATTTTCATTGGGATACTGCGACAGCCGGCGAGCGATCCGCAGCAGCTGCCGGGTGGAAAGCGATGCTGCCAAGGATTGTGCCTAGGAAAAGGCAAAGACAGTCTGCTAAGAGTCTCACTTCAGGCAGCTGGTTACTGCCCCGCAGATGGATGTCACAGTATAATTCACTATTCCTGAGGGACAAGGCCAAACTTCAATACATGCAAGGAATGAGTTATGAATAAAAATGAACAGAATCCAACTGACACTTGAAATAGCCTTCAGGATAGTTTTACTACTCTATACAACTGTGTATCAATTAAATTCAATTGCAGTCTTTTAGTGGGGTGGGAGGAAGGTGGGAAGGCTGTTCTAAATGCAGGTTACACCTGCCTCACAAACACCCCTTACGTACAATCGGCTATTCTGGCTTTTCTTGTTAAGATATTCTGAAAACGTGTAGAGCTCTAAGCAAATGTGTGGTTTCTGAAACAGAAGGAAGGAACTGTGGACAGTTTAGGTTGCTGACCACAAAGATGCCACCTGTTTTACCACCTCAGTGGCAGATTGCTGTTGGAGCCCTTTTCTTAATACTGTTGCAGTAACTTCATTTTGTCATCCTCACTTGCCCCAGATTTCACTACTGCAGTAACTAATACACGGCTAAGGCCCTGGTAAGCACTTCATGACTATCGTCGACTTGAGCGTAAAGTTCTCTTGGCAGGCAGCACAGTAAGACATTACTGCTCACTGGCTTCACACTTGGACAAGTCAGATCCTCATTACGCATGTGATGTTGACTAATGACTTCATTTCTCAAGGCTGTTTCCTCATCCTTAAGATGACACTAACAGTATCCTCCCCTATGATTAAATTCTAAAATGATTTTATAGCAATTAGCATAGGTCAGAAAAACAGGACTGCCTCCAGAATGATAGATATAGTAGGGAGCCCAACAAATGGCAGAGATGATGGGGTGCCCCACAAATGGCAGAGATGATAAGGATGCCCCACAAATGGCAGAGATGATAAGGATGCCCAACAAATGACAAGAAGATGGGGGTGCCCTACAAATGGCAGAGATGATGGGGTGCCCCACAAATGGCAGAGAAGATGGGGTGCCCCACAAATGGCAGAGAAGATGGGGTGCCCCACAAATGGCAGAGATGATGGAGTACCCCACAAATGGCAGAGAAGATGGGGGTGCCCCATAAATGACAGAGATGATAAGGATGCCCAACAAATGACAGAGATGATAAGGATGCCCAACAAATGACAGAGAAGATGGGGTGCCCCACAAATGGCAGAGATGATGG
>JAQHUG010000142.1:4560111-4588034 GCA_028555095.1 Dicrostonyx torquatus
CAGGGTTACAAAGAGAAACCCTGTTTCAAAAAACTAAAAGTAATCATGATCGTAAAATAAAATGGAATGAACCATTGCTACTCAACACGGATAATCTCAAAGAAACTGAGTAACAACACGGATAATCTCAAAGAAACTGAGTAGAAAAGCTGGGAAACATACTGTATGATGCTAATTATAAACAAGCAGAAGAGGAGGTTGAGAGGGACAGGAGGGATAAAGGCACTTCATGGGATACAGATCTGCTCATTGTCTTCATTGTGATAATGAATTCACAAGCATTTGAAAAACAATCAAATGGTATATTCTAAATATGCGGTTCCACAGATCAATTACACCTAAACAAAGCCTCTCTGACAAAGAATGATATCAATAAGCCCCAGTCTTTCAAAGAGAATGATACTACCTCTTGGGTTAATATGCATTTAAATAACTTAGTAAACTAACACAGGTTTCCATAATGACATGGATTGTGGGCTGCAAGAGTTTAAAATTGGCCTCCAATGGTATAATACTAATGCTCCCATGAAAACTGACAAGTTTCACAGATCTGAGCACAGGCTACATGTCCTGTCATTTCCATGAGAGGAACTACATGGCATGAATACATTCCTAATGCACATTGTACAAGATCTAGAGCACATGGAAGATAGAAAATAACAGATAAGTAAGTGTGTCTTACTACATCTAACCACCATGATCAAAAGACTCTTAAGTCTTTAGACTTAGGACAATTCGTGAAGATCCGGATAAGAACTAAAAGTATTCTCCTGTCCAAAAGTGAGTGTCAGCCTGGTCTTGGATAAATCTGTTAGAGATGCTGCATTCTCTATATCAACAGAAAAACAGAATACACAATAAAAGGGAATTGCACACTGCACAGGGACAGGGTTTAACAATTGTTCCTTGACCATAAGTGTTCAGGATTAGTTTCAAAAATCAGAATTTCCTAAACGTTTGTGTTTGGGGACTCAAACATAAAAAATAAAATCTGGGATCTTGCTAGAATTTGTTCATTTCTTTCATGAACTAAATGTTTAAAAAAATGCTACAGTTTCTATGAGGGTCAGACAGAATGTTCATACTATAACTAACTTCCAATAGTAAGTGTAACCAGCCTGAAGAGTGTACTCTACTAAGAACTGTCAAACGTTGTTATGATTCATCAGTAATTAATAGGAAAAGAGAGATGGTGAACTGTTTTCAGTATTTAATGCAGTCAATAAAAACAAAACATTCACTAAAAATAAAAACCAGTAGAGCATATCTAAGTAATGCAGGAACAGACCACAGATCTATATTGCTTCTCTGTATCAGCCACAGCAGGAAGGGACACATTCAGTAGCCTAGAGTTTATATTCCTGCTTCCCAAAAAGTAAGTTTTTCTCCTTAAAAGGAGTAGTTCTATTTTGGTCCTTATTTCCTGAAAGAAATGTAGGTGTGGTTGGTGTTTGATATATGTGGCCATCACACTGTTTTTAATTGCTGTGTCCCTGCATTATTGGCATCACAACACAAGAAAATTCTAACATTCCTAAAGGTGGTTAGGAATGACTGCCTGAGAAAAATCTAAAACCCTGCTGGACACTCTGGAAGTGACCAAGGGTATGACCTTGGGGAAGAACTAGTAAACAGTGAAGGAGATAAATACCATCATATGAAACTGGGCTCATGGCATGAAGTTGAAAGGATTGGGGGCCTACAACCATCACTGTTAAATCTGGGACTCTATGCAATCATTATTAAAGTACATCAAGGTACTCCTAATTAACAGACTTATATAACATTTATTAAGGAAATCATGCTATCCTAAAAGGTCAGCAAACACCTTTCCATGGCTTTCAAAACTCTACCGCAGTTTAAGATTAGTCACCTATTCAAAAATGCTTACTGAAGCTGGAGAGATAGCGCAGCAGTTACCCTTACTGCTCACTCAGAGGACCCGCCTTCATTTCCCAGCACCCACGGCATCTAACTCCAGTTCCAGGGGACCTAGTGAAGTCTTCTGATCTCTACAGAACCAGGCACTCACGTGGTAGACATACACACATGTAGGCAAATACGCATATAAAAGTCAATCAAACAAAACAAAAACTAAGTAAGCATTCTACTAGGAACACAGAAGACAGACTCCTGATAAGACTAAAGTCCCATGATCCAGGTATTTCCTGAGTGTCAACTCCACCCTTCCTTTTGCATGTGGGACACTGTATTCTCAATGAACTAACTAGAAAGCACTTGCTATGGACAGTCTAAGGACACTTTCCAAACACAGGTAGGAAACCTGCTCCTACCACAGCAGGTACCTGCATTTTAAACTGGGTTGAAAAGGAAAGATGTTCTTAGACCTACATTACTGTTAAGCCATTCAAATTCCACAAATCCAGGAGCTTTGCAGTCAACCTTGAGAGGCACTGCTCCCCACATTAGAAGACAATGTCCTCAGAAACCTGCTTCTAAGACATAGATTTATCTATTTGTGCAAGACTATAGGAGCTATCCCACTGGCAGCTACATTGAGTCACTATCTCTGACCACCCTCAAAAACCCTCTTTAAACAATAGAAAACCTCCTTGCCAATTCTGTAATATTTTTCTCTTAAAAATCTCCCATAACGAAATAAGGCATAAATCAAAACAAAAGTGAGTTTGTTTAAACACTATAAAAACAGAGCTTTCAGATCGTTAGTCATCTAAAATAGTACAGAAAGAAAGGTCAGGTAATTTAGGTCATGAACTTCTACCTTACATGCTAATTCCCGGAGTGGCATGGTAGATATGAGCATGAAGAATCAACTCATGCTAGATAGTGAATCATACTTATTCACAAGTACAACTCGTGAAAGCAGTGAACTTCCCCACTAAGTACAAATTCTTGGCTTCTTATACTCTATGATGTCCTTTGAGTCAAGCTGTTAGGCAATCACAACACAGTAACAAGTAAACACATCACTCAAGAACAACCCTGGAAGAAATACTGCCAACCAAGCAAGATGAAGCCGATTTAGACTATGAAAGAAAGGAGTTACCATATTAAATGAAAAATAACCAAGAAGAAGTAAAGAAATTTACCATACTATTAGAGTATAGCAGATTATGTATTGTGATTACATTAACAATAACAAGAACTGCTTTCAATCAGAAGAAAATAACTGCTGCTTGCGTACAAAGGAGGGATACTGACAAGGAAAATAAGTAGGCATTCAACAGGCAGTGAGCTAACTGGAAAGCACTGGGTGTTAGGTCCACCCCCAAAATGTCTGTGCTGGTGGCACTGTCCTAAATAGAAAGACACTGGCTGGGTAAACAGAGGATCTTATTGGGTAAACAAGCTTAAAGGTTCATGTTTACTAGAAAAGCCGACCTCTCTGGGGGTTTGAGGCCATCATCTCACCTACCAAACATACCTGGCTTTAAACAGACTACTTGTTTTTTAGTTTCTTGTTTCAGGCTCAAGAATGACAGCAGACACGGAAGACCAGCACTTGTCTCTATATTTGTACCCAGCATGACTACAAGTGTAGTTCTGAGCACATGAAAGAATCTGACCATTTATAAGGTGACTACTAACTTGCACGGCTTAATTACCTTTAATAGTTTACAAACAAGTAAGATTAGAACTTTACAGTTTTATCCCTGTTAAATTTTAGCTTAAAAATTTGAATTGAAGGGAGCTGGAGAGACAGCTCAGAGGCTAAGAGCATTGGCTGCTCTTGCAGAGGATCCGGATTCAATTCCCAGCACCCACATGGCAGCTCACACCTGTCTGTAACTCCAGATTGGGGGGATCTGACACCCTCACAGAGACATACATGCAGGCAAATACCAATGAACATAAAATTTTAAAAAAATTATTAAAAAAGTGGAATTGAAAATCCTTTAGCTGGGTATCAAAATAAACTTTTAAATATAGTCCAGAAAAATAAAGCTATTTTTCTGATCCTTTCATAGGGTACACCTTTACAGAATATCACAGCTTCTTGTATGACTCAGTGTGTCTAAATAGCTAAAGTGTAACAAAATTAGCAAAGCCAAAGAGGCTAGACATACAGCTTCAAGTTAGCTTCTGCTAGCCCGAGCAGATCTTTACAACTTTAAAAATGTATAACTATAATCAAGCATTTGTTGTTAGAAAGTCCTATTTTTCATAAACAAGAATTGAATCCAAATTCCTTTGAACCTGACAAAAGAATTTTAATAACTCATTTTATTTTTAACTATGTGTATATATGTTTACATGTATGGGTGTGTGTACTTCAGTGTGCTGTCCCCCGTGGCCAGAAGAGGATACCAGATCCCTTAGAACTGTATGCCCATCAAACTCAGGTCCTCTGCCAGAGCAGAGCATGCTCTTAACTGCTGAGTCATCCTTCCAGCCCCTCAACAGGTCCAAGTATTTCAGACGAGAAAAGACCATTGGTCAAACATCTTGCTTCAGAAAATTTAATGAAAACACAAATGGATGATAGAACATACAAGAAAGAAGAAAAACTAGACATTCTGTCCAGGAGGTTCTACGTACCATCTAAGTAATGAACAGTTCAGGAAACCAAGGAGATGAAGGCCTAGATGGCCCAGGAGCTACAAATATAAAAGGAGTCCAGGGTGAACTGGATGGAACATGGAATCCAAACTAGGATGTGCCTGAAGGAGATGAGAGTTCACCAACAGAGAGAAGCGATTGGGGTAGAAAGGTGACTGATACAGAGAAAAGAGGGCCCCTCCCCTCGGTGATCTCACATCAGTATTGTACAGATTTCTGATCTGACGTTTAGCTCCATTTTCTTTACTTACAGTTCAGTCTTTCATACAGAGGCAATTCCTAACTTTAGGGAAGACCAAAAGGGTATATGAGAAAAATCTATTTTAACATTGAATGTCTCAGTTGTAGTCCCTACACTGTCCTGACAAAATTAAGAGTTCAATAAAATTCCCAACAAATACAATAATCCTAGAAGAACAAGGGGATGGAAATAAGTGTGTGCAGTGAGGGGAGAGAAGCACAGAGATCTGCATCTTCACTTTATGTGCAGGAAATCAACACATAGTTCCTAACACGGGCAAGTCAAGAAACAGCAGTGACACATGTTTCCTGGTGGTATGAGGCAAGCATCAAAAGAACCTGCTAGAATTAGAAGAGAACACCTCCAGGACGAGAAGTGGGACATGAGAGGCAGTCATGGAATTCAGGACAGGGGACTGGAGTTTTTCATAAAATGCTTTGGAATTTCTATCTGGCACAAGTCTCATGTATGTCTAACCTTAGGAAATCACAGAAACATCTTTTTAATTGTAAGGAAAAGTAAGTATTTCCAGGATCTCCCTCACTTTCTCAGTGTGATGTCAACGATGGAGATGAGCTGGGTGTGCACCGTGGAAGACACACAACTGATGGCGGTCAAGGCGGAAACCTCTGGGCTAATAACCATCACAGGCCAAACCCTCAACATGAAGCTGAAGGCCACTGTGTTCCTCAAAGTGTTTGCAAAACTTAGTATGACTATTAGGGAAAACGTAGGTCCTTTCCACAGAAAAGGACTGTCATTTCCTGGATATTTGGCAGAAGCACAGGGCTCCCAATGTCCTAAGGAAAACTGTCTGGCAAGCTCAGGAGCTATTGCTCAATTACTTTGATTCATCTTTCTGAAAATCTGTACTCTTCCCCCACCATGATTCCCATGTAAGTAATGCACAAACACTGAGCGCTGTGTACCAAGAGATGGAGTGAGGGTGATCTCCTTGACTTACTGACCTAAGCTGTGAGAGCTGATAAGGTACACCTCAATACGCAGTTCTGAAATCAACTGTTACTCTTTAATAATCTAGGTAAGCAGACAACAGTGAAGACCCTAAGAGAGACATACACAGATCTAGTCTACATGGAAAGTAGAAAAAGACAAGATCTCCTGAGTAAATTGGGAGCATGGGGAACACAGGAGAGGGTTGAAGGGGAGGGGAGAGGTAGGGAGAAGAACAGAGAAAAATGTAGAGCTCAATAAAATAAAAAAAATCCAGGTAAGTCAGAAATTAACATTTCCTTGACAAGGCAAAAATACAAATGTACAATCAGTGATTAATATCCTTCACTAGGTTTGGAGGGTTTTCTTGTTTTTGATATGGAAAAGGCAAAGCTTCCACTGCATCAGGTTAGAGTAAGTGAAGATGTGGTCATCATCATCGTAGCCACTTCTCGCCTACCCACAATGTACCAATCTCCAAATCTGCAAAGCCCAATGGACGGTACTAACATGGGGTGACGTGAGAGAAGCCTAGTCTAAGGAGAAGAGCGATGTGCAGTTGGAAACTACTTCTCTTCCAATGCAAAGGCTATCTACAGACAATCGCTCAAGTCCTTCATTCCGACTCCTCCCGCGTGCTAAGAGCTTAGCAGCTTACATCCTTGCCCAAGCTGGCCATTGCTTGCCCTCTGGTATGTGTCCTTTCCTGACACATTCACAGGCTTATCTATCCATGTCAATAAGCAGCTCCTGCAAAGGTAAGGTTTCCTTTCATAATCGCAATACCATTATGATACTTTAGCAAACCAATATTAACTCAACAGTAGGGAACATATATGTGGTACATATTTAATCTTTTTTTATTTGGGGGCCATGTGTTATATGTATATACTTGTTAGTACAGGTGCGTGTGTCAGAGCAGCAACAGCCAACTTTCCTCAACTGATTCCTTCCCCTTATTGTTTTGTTTTATTCTTTGAGACAAGTCCTCGCTGTATAGCGCTGACTGCCTGGAACTCACTATGGAAACAAGGCTGGCCTCCAGCTCAGAGAGGTCCATCTACATCTGCCTCCCTGCACAGCTGTGCCCTGGCTTCCAGCTTTATGTATAAGACAGGGTCTCTAACTGAACCTGAAATGATACTTATTCGGCTATACTAGTCAATTAGCTTAAGAAATCTGTTGTCTCCATTCTCAAACTGCTGTCTCATGTTGGGGTCAAAGTCACTACATACATGGTGGCTGGCTTTTTACATGGGTTTGGGGGGATCCAAACCTAGGTCCTCAAGTAAAGTGTCAGCACTTTACAGATTTTTCTGGCCCTAACTTTTTCTCTTTGTCTTTTTAAATGTTTTCATTTTGTTTCCTGCTCAAGTTAAAATCAAATCTCACCCACTGCATCTGACTATAATACCTAGAAAGAGCTTTAAGAAAGCCACAGGGACAATGTGTCTCAGGGGATACCCACAGAGATGCTCACAGACTCCTAGTAAGCTTGGCTTACTTTTCTAGAAATACAATTGAGATGGCTATCTGAAAGCAGCCTAAGGATATAGAGCACAACTTGGACAACTCTCAGGTTTAGGTGTCAGGCTACAGCCACCCAGGACACCAAACTAAACCATTCAGTTTTTATTTTGCTTGGCCCTAGTTCAGCTGGAAATAAAGAATGTTACTTTCAACTTAGCTGTAAATTAGAGCTAATAATAATATGCTCAAGGGCTGGCGAGATGGCTCAGAGGGTAAAGCACTCGCTGCCAAGCCTGAGGATATGAGCTTGATCTCCATGACTCTAGTGGACAAAGAGCGCAAACTCCTCTAAGTCAGCCTTTGGCTTCTGCATGTGAGCTTTCACACGTACACACAATAAGTAAATGTTAAAAAATAAAAACCACCCTCAGGAGAATAACGTACTCCAGATTACCTGTCCTGCAGTTGCTCATCCGTTAGCTGTAGTCCCTGCTTCAAGCTCAGGTACCTGTCTTCCCTCAGCAGCCGTGATCCATCATACAGGCTGAGCTCGCGGTCATGGATTAGTCTGATGGGAGGAGGAGACGGGGACAAATTAACAACATTATGAGGGGCAAAATCACTCAGCCAGTATTTAATTGTGCCTATAATTGCTGGTGGGTGAGCTTAACAGTTTTTATTACATGTACTTTTCACAATGGTAACTTGGTCAGTATCATTCCATGTTATCCTTGGCAGATGTACTGAACTCTGTCAACAGAGAAGCAATCCTGAATACCAGAGATAAGTATGAAGGAGAAGAGGCAGGAAGAAGGGAAGGAGGAAGTAGAAGACAAAAAGAAACAGCTGAATGAGTGTCTCAGGTCAACCCTGGGGCATCCATTCAATGGGCAAGCCAGTTAGCACACACTCCTGAATCCAATGTAACTTCTTGTGAAAAAGTATCCAAATATTTCTACTGTCAAAACTGTAGGATTTAAAATAACAAAAGGCTCTAAAATGAAATAACTCCACTACAATTTCATGCGGAGTCCTGAGGTAACCTAGCTTCCCATGCAACATAAGACACTCCCATCAGGTACTGCAAAGGTCAAAGACTAATGCAGAAGTTTTGGGCACAGACAGTCCAGTTTGTACTCAAGTCCAACAGTGCACTGACCGACTGAATAATCAGGGAAGGGAGAACCATTCCACCTCTCTAAATTTTATTAGAAAATTAAGGCAAAACAATTAAGACAAGGACAACCTCATAGATTTAGTGTGAAAATTGAACAATTAATATAAAATAAGATGCTCAACATCATTTCTCTCAGTCTAGACTGTAAATTAGGACCTCTGGGCAGTATTTAAAAATGCCCATGTTCAAAACTCTGGCCTGGATTAAGAACTCCAAGAATTGGTGGGGATGAAGGCCAGGCATTGCTGCAGAACAATCTTTGTACATTGTAAACATGTATTACTCTCACTGGTTAATACAGAGCTGACTGGTCTATAGCTGGGCAGAAGAGATTGGGAGGGAGAGCCAGACTAGAAGGATGCTGGAAAGAAGAAGGGTGGAGTCAGAGGAGTAGCCAGCCAGGTGTAGAGTAAGGAAGACATGCCACAGAGGTAAATGCCACAAGCCTTGAGGCAGCACAAAGATTAATACAAATGGGTTAAAATGTAAGCTCTAGTTAGTAATAAGCCTGAGCTATCCACCAAGCATTTATAATTAAGTATCCATGTCAGTTATTTGGAAACCAGGGCAGGAAAGAAAAGTCTGCCTACACCACTGGTATTTTTAAAGTTCCATCCTGCAAGGCACAGCACAGGCATGCTGCACTCTTTTGTACTTTTTCAGATCTCTGAGAGACAGTCAACAAGAGGGGACAGAGTGTTTTCTTATTTTGTATTCACATTTCTATGTTTAGCAGAGGAAAAATAAATTGCAAGTCTATGAAATGTTTGCGGTAAATCACTAAAATTTCGTGATTACTATTTTTAAACCCACACAAACTGAATCAAGATTAATAAAACACATTTGGAATCTTTCATTGCACTTAGAATCTGCAGCTTGTCAGCGATAAAAACTGTAGTTAGCTAGTTGAAGAAATAGCCCATTTCATTTATTTGACACTTCCCAGTAAGTCAGATTAAAAGTCATGCGCAGAAAAGGAATGAACAGCATCTAACCTTTTAAATGACACAGGCTATGAATATTTTCCGCAGAAATTACACACAGAGAATATTCCAACATTAGATTCTAGAATTCTAGAGTTCTTGAAATGTGTGAACAACTTTTTCACATTCAAAACAAAAAAATGGTGGTTACAAAAATGTTCATATCCATGCCAAGTGAGTGAAATAAGAAAATAAATATAAATTTTATATTGAACCTTTGTCTCAAAGTTAAAAAAAAAATCCTACAAGTTCAGCTCCCAGTGAAGGTCAGGGATGATTTCTAAGCAGTGTAGTTAGGACAGAAATCACAGCTGCTTCAGCTGTGTGGCTTGATGCTCGTATTAACCTATGTATAGAAGTAAGCCTTTTGAAACCACTGCCTATGGGCTTTCTTCCTTCAGCTCTTAGACAGCAAATTCTGGCTGCCTTATAATCATGTATTTATAACAAAAAATATTAAACGATGCTTTATTTGACTTGAGTACAGAATTGTAAATTCCTTAGGATCTGCATAACCCAGGTGTAGGTTGCCCAGAGACGGATTGTGACACAAACCTTTGCAATACAGCTAGCGTGCCAGCGTTGACCCGGTGAATGCCATCCAACAGGACCAGCTTGCCTTCCCGAGCAGCATTCACAAGGGGTGAGGATCGCCAGGCAGTGTCGCCGTTGGGGAGTGTGTACCGCTGCTGTAGCAGGTCACGTGCTGTCATGTCCTAAAGCCAGTCACACACATGCGGCAAAGAACACAAAGAGTTGGTGTTACAAGACACGTGATGCTTAGCCTTACAGACACATGTGATGCTGAGCCTTACAGACACATGTGATGCTTAGCCTTACAGACACACGTGTAGCTTAGCCTTACAGACACACGTGTAGCTTAGCCTTACAGACACACGTGTGCTTAGCCTTACAGACACACGTGATGCTTAGCCTTACAGACACACATGTGCTTAGCCTTACAGACACACGTGTGCTTAGCCTTACAGACACACATGTGCTTAGCCTTACAGACACACGTGTGCTTAGCCTTACAGACACACATGTGCTTAGCCTTACAGACACACATGTGCTTAGCCTTACAGACACTTTTCTATGCACAGAACATTTCTCTTCGCACAGCATTATTTCAAATAACAAAAAGTCTCCTCAAATCCAAAAAGGAAGATCACTGGAAGGCTTTAGTATTTTTTTTCTTTCTAATTATTACACATTCACATGATGGAAGAACACACACAGAGAAGCCAGGTCAAGTCACCATCAAAGACGCTTAGTCTATCTAGAATGGGCAGTACTGGCAAGTCTGTTATGGGGTGACCAACTGCTTTTTTAATGGATTTGAGACCTGTTACACAGAAGTGAATTCACAACTGGGACTAGAAAAGCTGGAGAGAAAATAGGTCCTAGCAGGGAGGCCACTGCTGCTGTTTCATTTAATGGACATGATACACCCATCAAACTGCCCCCCCCAAATAACTGTGCTTATGCCCAGAGGAGTGGATTTGTGAGCCCTGGTCACAGAAGCTTTCTTCTGCAGTACTAAGAATTAGTGACTGTTGACCACTCAGTCATAAAAAGAACTCCTTCAATGCCCAGGGAATCCTGCAGAAGGAGAAATGGAAAGGATGTTAAGGGCAGTGGGAGGAAAGAGATACGGAGTGCTAACCTCCACATATGGCATTGCTGCTGAGCTCCTCATCTGCATCCGCTGTGCTTATATGTACAAAATCTGCACAAGATTGGGCCTATAGACATCGTTATAGGGGAGAGGGTCTCATGGGCTCCGCCCTTCCCTGAAAATATGCACACTGGCTGGCAGAAGCAGAAACATTTTCTTCAGTGGTGTAGCCACTGGTAAGGTGTCCATGCTTCCGTAAGAGAGCACACTGAAACTCACATACTGAAACTTGGGTCATTCCCCTCCCCCACACACAGAGAGGGAAAAGTGGAAGAGAGGCTAGTCGGTCAGATGAAATCAATCAGCATTAGGTCAGAAGGGGACAAGAGAGGATAACAAGGCCAATGTGATAAAATGAATTATATATATATATATATATATATATATAAATGTCACAGTGAAATGCACTATTATATGTGATAATAAAATACAAAAATAAAACTACTATAAAAAGGTAATGACAAAGAATATAAGTAGGACTGCATTAAATCATGAAGATTTTTTAGATTTATGTGTATGAGTGTTTTGCCTGTGTGTATGCATATACACCATGTGTGCCTGGTGTCTGACTAGATCAGAATAAGGCATCAGATCCCCTGAAACTTGAATCAAAGATGGTTATGTGGGTGCTGGGTCCTCTATAATATCAACAAGTGCTCTTAGCCACTGAGCCATCTCTCCAGCCGGTGAAGACATTCTTAAACATAACGTTTGAATCCAGCAACCCCACAACCTTAAAAGGCTGTTTCTGATACGGTGTCAACAGTTGCCCTTATTCTTTGTGGTGCTCTGAATGAGAATGGATGCCATAGGTTCATATATTTGAATGCTTGGTCCCCAGTAGGCAGCACTGTTTTGAAAGGATTAGGAGATGTGGTCATGTTGAAGGAGCTGTGTTGCTGGGAGTGAGCATGGAGGTTTCAAAGGCCTCTCTTATTTGTGCATGAGAGGTAAGCTCTCAGCTGCCGCTCCAGCACTACACCTGCTGCCATTCTCCCCACCACGATGGTCACGGTCTCACCCTCTGAAGCTGTAAGAAAGTCCCCAATTAAATGCTTAAAAAAAAATAGATGCCTTGGTTATAGTATTTTGTAGGGCAATAGAAAAGTAACTAAGACACAGTTTAATAGTGTTTTCTTTTCTTTGATAAAATACAATATAATAAGATAAAACAAACCCATCACATTGAGGCTTGGCAAGGCAACCCAAGAGCCCCAAGTACAAGAATTAGAGACACTTGTTCACACTCAGGAGTCCCATAAAAATACCAAGCTGAAAGCTATAATACATACACAGAGGACCTGGTGCAGACCTTGTAGGCCCGGTGCTCGCTGTTTCAGTCTCTGAGTTCATATGAGCCTTGCTCAGTTGATGCAGAGGGCCTTGTTTTCTCGGTGTCATCTATCCCCTCTGGCTCTTACACACTTTCCCTCCTCCTCTGAGAGGTTCCCTAAGCTCGAAGGGGGTAATAGTGTTTTCTAATTTTACTAGGAATTTAAATTTTCCATAAGTTGTGTGGGTAGTATCGCTTCATAGCTAACAACAGCCAAGACTAAATGTAACTATATCATCAATGAGAAGGAACATGGGGGGTGCTCTCCCCCAGGGGCTGTGCTACTGAGTCCTAAGTTGTTCCTGTGCAGGAATAATTAGGCGTAAATCAAGTCTGTCAAGTAGATCATTTTCATAATAAAATTATTTTAAAAATCAAACATATGAATATATATACATATATACACAACATACATACGATCTTTTAAATTTTAGTATTAGAAAAAATTAACTTAAAATTCTCAACATTAATTATTCCAGACAAAATATTCATTACAGAGTCACATCACATACTATCCCAGAGGCATAAAATAAGCATACCTTAGCACAGGGCTTCAGACCTAGGCTAAATTCCAGAAATAGCTGAAGAAATTAATATGCTTAGGTTCCATCTCCCGAAGAGTCAGACCAAGTAGATCTAACCTCCCGGCTTTTATTAATATTGCATTTGTGGCTCTGCTATGCCTCTGAGGCAACACTCTTTTATAAGAAATGAAATTAATGTGAACCTGTGTTTCATTTATTTACACCTGCCCTTATGCTAATAGTACTTATGAGGTTGTACGAGGACAGACGTGATGCATAACAGAATGGCATGAACTAAAATAAAAGGTGAGGAGACAGAGGAGTGAGCTGCCCTTCCTTTAAGCACTCTACTACCAGCACTCTGGGTAGAGGGCTTATCCCACATTCAGGAAGACGCAGGAAGTTTGCTGACATGACCTCAGCACTGCCAAGGCTGTGAGAGCCTGTTGAAAATGGATGACTGAATGAGCATATGACCAAACCGGACTCTCTGAATGTGGCTGCCAATGGGGATTGACTGAGAAGCCAATGATAATGGCACAGGGACCTATCTATCTCTTCTGCATGTATTGGCTTTTCGGGAACCTATTCTATATGGATGCATACCTTCTTAGACAGAAATGGAGAGGGGAGGGTCTTGGGCTTTCCACAGGGCAGGGTATCCTGACCATCTTAAGGAAGCAGGGGGAGGGTGGTGGGGTAGCGGGGGGGGGGGGGGGGGAGGGAACAAGGGGAGTAAATGTAAATTTTTCTTTTAAATTTAATAAAAAACAATAAACAGGTAACAGACACATAAAAAATATAAATAATGCCAGTAAAAAAAAAAAAGGAAAGTCTCTTCAATCATTTGAGATTTCCCTGGTGGGTCATTTTCTTACTTCTCGGGAGTCCCTTACGTAGCTACAATCATGTAATTGTCTTCTATCTGGAGTCTCATACTTTCTTCCACTAATCTTTGTCAAATGTCTGTTTGTGTTTGACTTTTTCAATCATTTCCCCCAGTTTTCTGAGACAGAGTTTCTCTATGTAATATCCCTGGCTGTCTTGGAACTTACTCTACAGACCAGGCTGGCCTCGAACTCTCGGAGATTCACCTGCCTCTGTCTCCTAAGTGCTGGCATTAAAGGCGTGCCCAGCTGACTTTTTCAATCTTAATGATTTCTTCTAGATCTCAGTTTCAATTTAAGCCAATTCGTCTGTTTTCCTCTATGGTTTTAATGTAAAACTTATTTATTTATTTTTATTTTTAAAATATTTTGTGGTGCCGAGAAGGTGAACTATCTTAAAAACATTCATCAAAAGGATATTGTCATATGTTGCTATGTTCCTACGTTGTTCTTTCAGAATTTTTCTTGTTCTTTTATATTTAGACTGATAGTTCATCTAGAATTGATTTCTCACATTTTATTAATATTAAAATTTATTTTCATGGCAAGGCATTTTAAAAGAATATTGGTCTTTTATCTTTTAAAGATGCACATATTGATATATTCATAAAATAATTGATAAGCTTGGATTTTTTCAAAATATTATGACAACTATTGAAAATCATTGCTGTAAGTCAAAATGGATCAAACATCTAAGAAGTAGATGGAGCTATTAATGGAACAAGTATGGCCAGGATTTGATTAATGTTAAAATTATAGTGATGGTATATGAGTAAATTTACTCATTTTTCTCTTTTCTATGTGCATAAATTTTTCCCACAGTAAAAACTACAACAAAACAATTTTAAAAATTATTTTCTATGTAGTATTTCAAATACTGATTTTTACCACACGAATAGACAAATATCCAAAGAACATGGTTATTAAAAATAATAAAGTCTTTGAAAAAGACTGCCTTAAAAAAAACAAAGAAAAGAAAATGGATGACAACCGAACAACAGAACCCACTCCTGCTGGAACTCAGAGAGGTGGTAGCTGGAAGGGGCAGCCTGACATATTTGCAAAAGAAGTGAATGGATACCAACTGTGAAAATCCTAGGTCCACAATGAAAACTGGTGATACTGGTTCACTATAATCTTGTTTTTGTCCCAAAAAATGAGACGAGGAATGCCCTGTCTCTGGCATAAGAAGCTCAGGGTTTTGTTACTGCATGTTTTGGCAGTAGAGGTAATTCTTTATTCTCAAACCAGCAAATCTTGTATCACAACTCTGTGCATGATATTAAAACATTCCATATGGCCCTCATCCCAAAGCACTTTACTGTCAAGTTACTTCACAGTTCACAGCGACCACATCACTGACACTCACCTGTAATAACACAATTCTAATGGTTTTTTCAACATCTTGTTTGTTATTTTTAAAAAATAATTATTCATTTCTGTATTTTATGTTTATGGATGTTTTGTCTGCATATATGTCTACACACCATAAGAGGGTACCAGATCCTATTATAGATGATTGTGAGCCACCATGTGGGTACTGGGGATCAAGTCTCTGCAACAAGTGCTCTTAACTGCTGAGTCATCTCTCCAGTCCCTCAACTGTTTTTATGTATGGTCTATTTGGCTTTTAATTATCTGAATTTTTTAATATTTTTATTCAAAATATAGATATGTAGAATCGGGAATTCATATGTATATGTACACACACACATATATATGTATATATATATTTCTTATTCTTCCTAACTATATGCATGCTGGTAAATTGAAAAATGAACTTTTAAAACTTACTTTATATGGACATCTTGGAAGCACAGTAATAAAATTATAAGAACAATGAATGGCCTCATTTTTGTATATATTTTCTTGTTTCCGAAACCTCTGAACTTCTGAGAATAAAAATAGCACTAATGATATCATAAAGCCTAACCATTTCCTATTCTGTATTTCCTCAAAAACTTTAAAGCAGGACATGAAATCTAGTGCACTAAAAGCTTCCATTGTTTAACTTAAACACAGCTCCTCCTTTTAGATTTCGTGAACACCCCCACACATCTCCTAAGGTCCAGTGTCCTATTAAACGATGCTATTTTGAGGCAAAGAAAGCCCATGAAAATAGAATCATCTTAATAACAAGCATAACTGCCATTTCATGTATCTGAGAATATAGATTTGAACTGTGAAGCAACGATATGCCTCTGATGTCTTCAGAATGTTTGCAGTCTTAGCAAATTTTTCCAACATGCTTTTAAGAGACCCAGATATAAATCATTAGCCCAATAAGAAAACCATGGCTGTTTACCCAGCAGTTGGAATTGGATTAAAATGAGTTTCAACTTAGAATGTCATTATAAAGAAAACCGACAAACTGACAGTGTGTTGTTAGTGTATAAAGGAAAGCTAACTGTCTCTCTTTCAATATAAATACTGACACCAGAACTACAATTTTATTCTATAATGCATATGTAGTTTTTTGGTAAAGAACTAAAATGGCTTTGGCAAAAGTAGGGCATTGAAGTACATACAGAATAGGCTCTCAGTCAGGCTTAAAACAGTACCTTTAAGGGGGTGAGGGGAGGGGCGGATAACAGGGTCTCACTAGTCAATGGACCTGGAACTCAATTATGTAGATCAGATTAGCCTAGAACTCAGATTAGAGATCCACCTGCCTCCGCCTCCCAAGTGGTGGAATTAAATATGAATTCAGAAAACCAACAGAAAGCACTTAAATTGACTTTCAAAGATTTGCTAACATATTAAGGATTATAAAAGTAAAAAAACATGAAGCATACAAATATATTGCAAGAACAACTACAATTTGCATGTAGACTGTAATATCCAACATAAAGGCTGTCATAAGATGTGTGTGGTGACACACTGACACATGCCCATGACTGCAGGGGCACCCAGAGTTGAGACCTGACTGGGGTACATCAGAGAATGTTTGGGGGGGGAGAAAGGAAAAGGCACTCACTGCAAAGGCAGCAATAAATTTCAGGAGAGGAGATTCCACAGTAAGAGCTGGTCTCCTTGACAATCCATGGGCAGATTTCAGAGTGAAGAGTTGCCGACTACACAGGTCCAAGGCTCACTTTATAAACCACACCCTCAATTTAAGAGTCACAAAGTAGTGTCTGATGTTAACTATGCCACAAAAAATAAGTTACTTAAGTTTTTAAAAATGGGCTTAATCATATCTACTTGCCAGTGCTACTGAAAAATATCTTTAAATATGCATATAGAAATAAAGCCATCCTAGTTAGGGGCTGGAAAGACAGCTCAGTAACTAAGAACACTCTAGGTTCTCCCAGGGATTTGAGGTTCGGTTCTCATAGTGGCTCACAACCCCCTGTAACTCCAGTTCCAGAGGACCTTAAGCTGTGCCTAGCTTCTATGGGCAACAGGCAAGCACATGGTACACTCGCAGATATGAAGGCAAAACTCACACACATAAAATCAAAAACACATAAATCTTTTTTAAATGTCCTAGTTAAAGAATATCTCTAGATGGATATAATTCTTTATCTACTTAAAATATTAACAAAGGGCATTTGTTATTTCTTATTTTAGTAAGTATTTTGATAAATAAATGCTACCAACTATTTTGGTTTTTGAAAGAAACTTGCCAGAATTATGTAGGCTTTCTAAGTCTACCAAACATACAGATAAAGATGAAGACATAGCTATATAGATATAGAGGTGATATAAATAAGAGATAGCTATAAATACTGATATATAGTTGTAGATATAGATATATAGACATAGATATAGATACAGATATCCTATCAGCCATATAAACACTAAGAACCTCTGGGATTTCAGTGAATAAAGGAATACATCAAGATTAGTTGATAACACAAGCATCCGACTTTAAAATTGGGATTATGTCTATATCAATGAAATAAGGATTGCATAAAGACAGCATGGTAATAAACAAAGCCTGTTTACAGAACCTAGGCAAGCTCAATGGTTAGAATGCAGAGTGTGTTATTATAAAGTTCTGATAAACTTCCCTATGCTTCTCCTCCTTCAAGTTCTTCTTTTAAAGAACTTCTTATTTTCACATAGAAACAAATATTCAATTTTATGTGCATGATGAGATGCTGGCTCACAACCATGACTGTTTTGGCAACTTCTCTGTGGACAGCCGCTGATTTTCAAACATACACTTTTTTTTTTTCTATCCATGGAAACCACTAGGGTCTATTAGATGATCTCCCCTAGTTACAAACTCACTTTATAAACACAAAAAAAGTTCTCAGGCTGGTAACATGGCTCTGTGGGCAAAAGTAGCCACTGCATGAGTCTGTCAATCTGAGTTCAATACCTAGAAACTGGAAAAAGAAAATTGATTTCCTCTGTCTCTGTCTCTGTCTCTGTCTCTCTCTCTCACACATACACACACACACACACACACACCTTCCTCCCCCTTCTCCACCTTCCTCCCTCTTATACACACACACCATAAATTAAATTTCTCTGGTTACAGCTAATCAAGTTGGCTATCTTATTAATGATGAATTTAATAAATCCATTATTATTAATTTTATAAATCCATCTTATTAATGATGGATTTAATAATTTAATAAATTCATGATGGAATCAATGAAAGGAAATGTTACTAAAGCTTCAAACTAAAATAGACAAGATCAGAGTAGGTGCAAATAATTTAACAAACTATCTCCTGATATCCTTTCTATACTCTACGGGCTAGAAAGCCTTTCTTCAAGCCTTTGCAGCTAGCATTATGTGAGTGAGCCATGCTCTACCAAACAAGGAAGGTGGTAGCAAACAGGGAGACAGCTTCTCTTCTAAGGGCAGATGTCATTGAAACGTTCCTGGATCTGTCATTCTAGACTGGACAAACTCTGACTTTCCCCAGACTGTAACCCAGTTAACACCCTGTAATAAATCTCTCTAGTATTAGCATAAATAAATATTGTTGTCCACAAAAAAACCCACAACTTAAGGATGGTATTAAAGAATAAAACCAATTATTAAACAAACAGACTTTATCCCAACTACAAACTCTAGAGGGGCAGGTAGGAAAGCATCAGCAAATTCTAGATTAAGCATCTGCACCTACTATCTTATAGGAGATTAATTTCCAAAATCAAATACTAAACAAGATCAATGCTTATACAGTATGTGATTACCTGTTTGGTATTCAGCAAAGACATCTAGATTGTGTCATTTGATCAAACCCAACATCGCCCAAACCCCTGCTAGTCTGCAGTGTGAAAAGTGGCACTGAAGGGATGGCGATTTTCAATTATGCTATTTCGGTAGGGCTTCAATCTAATTTTGTAGCTTCCTTATTACTGGGGATATAAAATGCCCTTAGAATTAAATGGGACTATGCCTGGCACCTGACAAGAGTTTAAAATAGCCGAATATGAATCAACTATAGAAACAACATACGGATATTACGATTTGAATACATTACAATGTTCAAGACCAGGCATGTGTTCTGAGACTTGTGACCTTTAGCAATTTCATAGTGTAAATGTCATTAAGCATGCTTTACACAAACTTGAATCAGATAGCTAATCACACAACTAGGCTGTATGTGATTGTATACATGGTACATGTATTCCTAGGGCATGATGTTCAAAACAACAGAAAATGAACAGCCATTCGTTATCAAAAATTAAGGACATATTGTTTGCTTTGTATTGTGAATGACCAGAAGCATAAACAGTATGATTACACCAGCTCTACAATGAACACAAGTTGCTATGACGTCATGAGAGCGATGATGTCATCAGGCAATAGAAATTTAGTTCAGCATCTTATGATACCACATGATATTGATGAAACAAGGGTGGTCTGGGCTAGCTGATCACTTAAAAGTAATCAACTTTTCGTTTATTCATTCATTCAAAGCCACGTATATAACAGGTTGAAAGCCTGTACATGCCCGTCACTGTTGTAGGTGCCAAGAGCACAGCAGTTAAAAAGAGAAGCAGGCAGCTCAGTTTCCAGGGGATAGGGTAAACATAGACGAGAGAGGGAGGGAGAGGCACAGATGCGAGAACACCACGTAACGGTCAGTGCCACACAAGCAGAGGTGACATGACAGCCAATGCACTGGTGACTCATGGCCACTTCTCTAAGGGCATTCACACTGAATCTAACTGTCAAGAGAAAGCACACATTCAAGGGAGGGTATTTCAGGACAAGGGAGCAGCACAGACTGTGAAAAGGGCCTTGACGCAGGGAAAAGCCAGACAAATCTAAGCAGCCAGTGAGACTGAAGCATAAAGAGCAGTGGGCACATCCGGAACAAAGCTGCAGAGGCCGCTGAGGGCCGGGTCGCGCAGAGCCCTGGTTTTCAACCCTGGCTGCTGCTAGAATTTAAAACATTCAAGTTGGGCTTCACTTCACATCAGTTACTTCAGTCTTTCTGATGGCATGTTCTGAAGTGGGAAGTTCTGAAAGACCCTTAAGGCAGTTCCAACAGGCAGCCTCACTGAAGGGGGCTCATGAGCCAGAGTCCCATATTCACACCATGGGAACATTTTAAGTTCTAAGCAGGGAAATGACAAACTCTGATTTACATTCTCCCAGGTGAATGGTTGTGGAGTGCAATGCATTCGACTTAGATATCTACAAATGCCCAAGTGATATAAATGAGACGCTTTTCAAAATTAAAGAGTAAAATTCCATCTGCCACATGCATTTTGCATCAAAGCTTCAGTGGATCCAGGGCTGGGAGTTAGCATCACAGGCAAGGCTGGGCTTGTGGTGGATTCTGAACACAGCAAAGGATGGAAGGCTGACCCCTGCCAATGGCAGTACAGGGAGACAGAGGAAATCGAAGACATGGGCCACGGCTTCAGTACTTGACAGCTTTTCTTCAGCTGGCTTCATGGATCCTCACCAAACAAAAGTTGCTCTCCCTGAATTTCCCCTCCACAGGAAATCTGAAGGCAGCTAAACATCTGTTTACCAGGCTGGAAACAGGAACACACTGATGGATTCAGGGAGTTGCTTAGAAGAGGAAGCACCAACAAAAGCCTGCCTGAGATTTGAAAACTGAGCTGGCTGAACTAGCAGGGCACCTTTTCCAAGCTGCCCATCTTCCCACCAATCAGCATCACAAGCATTTATTCTGTGCCAAGAGAGGCTAACCAGGAACGAGTACAGGAGAGCAAGGAACAAGAAAACACAAAAGCAGGACAACATGAAAGTCCTTATCAATTATTACCTCAAAAGTAAATGGTCTAAATTCTTCAGATAACATATCTTTGCTAAACAAACAAGCAAACAAAAATAAGCCACTCTATATTCTGGTTAAGGAGATCACATTAGCTATAAGGATTTGCACATTCTAAAGGTGAATTAACAGAAAATTTGACAAATTTTAAATGCCAACCAAAGACAGCAGGAAAGTCTATATATTAAAATTATGAGCTTTAAGTCTAAAATTCACAAGTCAAGAGATTATATAAAAATAGAGTCAAGTCAATTTATCAAGCAAATCTAACTATTGTGAAATATGTAAATCTATCATTTAAACACTGAAATTCACGAGGCAATTAATTAGTAGCAGATCTTAAAGGTGAAAAAGTGACATTACAGTATTAGGGGGATTTCAATATTCCACTTTTTAAAATGGACAGGGAGTGGCTGGAGACTTGGGTCAGCAGTTAAGAGAACTGGCTGCTCTTGAAAGGGTGCAGATTCGATTCCCAGCACCAACATGGCAACTGAGAAGCACTTTAACTCCAGTTTCAGGAGACCTAGTGCCCTCCCTGGCCTCTGTGGGCACCAGTCACACATGTGGTACACACAGGTGAAACACCAGACATATTAAATAAATATATCTTTGAAAAAGACAGATGCTCATAGCTTCCCAAGCTCCAGTGGACGGTCCCATCCCATGCACATACATGTAACTTTAACTTAATGAGTTAGACATGAAGTTGAGAAAAGGTATGTTGCCCAGAATATGGGGGAAATTGAGGGGATAAAAGAGATGAAAATCATCATAGTTGTACACATGTGTGGATTTTTAACAAGAAATATGTTATAAAACAAAAATGGATAGTCATATAGTTAGAAAATCATTGTGAAAACAGCATTCTTGAACAAAATAGAATACACAGACCTAACAGATCTGCATAGAATTGAAGTCCAACAGCAACAGAATACACATTACTTTCCACTTCATATGGCCCATTCCCTAGACAGGTCATATATTAATTACACTATAAAAACAAGCATCACCAAATTTAAGAAGACTGAAATTGGGTCTGGAGAGATGGCTCTATGGTTAAAAGCACTGATAGGCTGCAAAGAAGCATCAGCTATTTAGAGGCTAGACTCACTTGCTAACTCCTGAGCTCAGTTCCCAGGATCCACACTGGACAGTTAAGGACCTGATGTGACACCCTCTATGGGCACAAAGACACACACACACACACACACACACACACACAAATGTAAAAAAATTAAAGATTTAAATCATACTTTTTGACTACAATAAGTTGATACTAGTGATCAATAATAAGAGAACTATCAGAAATTATAACATGGTCACGGGTGACTGGAGGGATGGCTTGTTGGTTAGGAACACTGGATGCTATTCCAGAGAACCCGAGTTTGATTCTCAGAATCAACATGGTAGTTCACAACTGGCTAAAGCTCCAGTTCCAGGGAATCTGACACCCTCTTCCGGATTCTATGGGCCCCAGGTATAGACAAAGTGCACAGACATACATGCAGGCACAATACCCATATACACAAAACAATAAAATTTAAATTTAGAAAATATGATTGTGACTAGCCAGTACATCTAGGAATTCAAGGGAATTTAAAAAAAAACACCCCGAGACAAACAGAAATGGACACATAACACATTAAAACTTCCAAGTTGCATCAAAGCCATCCTAAGAGGGAAAAAAGTAGCAACAGAAAAAAGTGTTGGGGAGTCTTGGGAAAAATGAAGTAAGTAGCAACAGAAAAAAGTGTTGGGGAGTCTTGGGAAAAATGAAGTGGGAAATGGAGTGGATGTGGTCACATTCTATTATATACATGTATAAAACTTGTAAAGAACAACTTCTATGGCACAAGAAGTGAAAGAATCTCAGAGAATCAATGCTAAACTCAGGGAAGCAGAAAGCAAGGACTAAATTCAAAGTCAGTGAGAGAAAGGACATTTTAAGGCTCATGGAAAGAATAAATGAGAGTAGAAAACAACACAAAATATAGCCAGTGTTGACTGTGGAGTTCTGTAGAGTCCAAAAATTTTATCTGGATCCAGAGAGAGAGAGAGAGAGAGAGAGAGAGAGAGAGAGAGAGAGAGAGAGAGAGAGAGAGAGAGAGAGAGAGAGAGAAATATGAGAACATTATGAACAATAGATAAAAACAATCAGGAGACTATCATGAATACTTTTGTACTCCACCTCCCATAATTGTACAAATTAGAAAAATTTAATTCTGAAACTATACAGTAATTCATGAAACAGAAACCATGAAAACAACCAACAATTAGTTACCAAGATCTTACTAGTAGAGGAAAGCTAAGGATCGAATGCCTTTACTAGTAAATACTTCCAAACATTTTAAATAAGAATTATTATAAAATACTTCTGAAGGTCAGAGTGTAGTTCCAATCTTACTTTATAAGGCCAGCATTTCCCTGACACCACAACAGGCAGAAAAAGCAATAAAATAATTGAGATTTACAAGCCAATATTTCTGATTGCAGTGAAGGCAAACAGCTTTAATAAAACATTAACACGCTGACAGTAATGCAGCATTAAAAGGATTGTACGGTAAGAAACAAGGTATTTAAGAACGGCCTACTGAAATTCAACATATGCAATCAATAAAAGTCTATTAATAAAAATATTAAATAAGTGTAAAAATAATATATGATATTATATAAAATATGTAATAAATATAATACATAAAATATTAAAATCACATAATTATCTCAATACACACTGAAAGGCAAGGAACAAAAGCTTTATTCTTTCATAACACAGACTTACATCTAACATGCTCAGTGGTGAAAAGCTAAATGCTATCCCTCTGTTAGGCAAGAATAATAGAAGACATCTACATCTAAAGAAGTGCAATAGTCTGCTTCTGGATTACATGACTATATACAGAAAACCCTGAGATTTCATCCCCTCAAATTATTAGAACAAACAAAATCACAGAGCTGCAGGATGCAAAACCTATACACAAATTCAGCATTCCAGTTTATTAACAAACTATCTGTAACAGTATCACCTATAATAGCAGCTCAAAAGACAGCAAGAATAAATTTAAAGAAGGCAAAAGATCAATAAATTGAAAGCTATGAAACAATCATGAAATAAATTAGAGACACAAATAAATGAAAAAATATGTTCACAGATTAGAATTTAAAAGTTCATGCTAATCAAAGTAACCTACGGAGTCAATGCAATTACTATAAAAACTCCTGTGATCTTTTTTACAAAATAAGAAAACATTCCTCTTAGTCACATGAAATCAGGAAAGATCGAAGTAGCCAAAGCAATCTTGAGTAAATAAAGCTCAACAAGCACACTATCTGATTTCAAAATCCACCACACGCTACAAGAACCAAGACAACACGGCACTGCAGTAACAACATAAAGGCCTATGGACTCACACCTAAAGACACAGCTATTTGTGGCCACTAAGTCTTCAACAAAGATGCCAAGAACTGCAATGGGAATGGTTTTTTTTCCCCTAAAGAGTCCTGGAGAAATCAAGAATCCACATGCAGGAGGGGGTGCTGTGGTTTTATCACACAGCACATAGAAAACCAAAATGAACTGAGCCATGCATGGAAGAAACAATGGGCTGTGATGTTGATGGAAGAAGCATGAGCAAACTCCTTACGCTTGCCTAGGCAAGGAATGTGGGGTTTGGTTTTTGTTTTGTTTTTTAACACGCCACCAAAAGCAAGGGCAACTAAAATTAAGTTAGATAAATGGAATTGCATTAAACTAAAAAATTCTGTCCAGCAAGAGGGACATTAGATCCAAGAGACAACCTATTAAAAGGGAGAAAATATTTGGAAACTACTTATCTTAGTAAGGGTTTAAATGTCAAAATTTATAAGAAATTAAAACCAATACCAGCAGAACATAAGAAATATAAGAAAATTGGCAAAAAAAATTTCTCAAAAGAGGATACACATTGGTCTATGAGTAAAGTTCAATGGTCAACATCATAAACCATGAAGAAAATGCAAATTAAAGCCCCAATAAAATACTGTCCAGTTTTATGAATGACATATAAAAGAGAGAAGGAAAGAGAGAATGAGGGGAACAATGGGAGAGAGAGAAGTACATTGAGAACATGGAGGAAAAAAAAAGTCTTGCACACTGCACTTGGAAGTCAATTAATACAGTCACTATAAAAAAGGATGGGCATTCCTCAAAGGGATAAAAATAGAATTACCACATGATTCAGCAATCCCACTTCCGGATATGTACGCAAAGGAAGTGAAATCAACAACTCAAAATAATTTCTACACCCCATAACCACTATAGTTTTATTTAGAATAGTCAGGATGTGTAACAAACCTCATCCACAAAGAGATGAATAAAGAAGATGCAGTATATACACCACAACAGTATGTAGCCTTCTTAGAGAAGAGAATTCTGTCAGCTGCAACTGCACGGATGAACTGAGAGGATTTGTTCTAAGTAAAACAGCCAATCACAGAAACACACACAGGAAGGGCTGGGGAGATGGCTGAGCAATCAAGAGCATTCTTGGCTCTTCCAGAGGACAGAGGTTCAATTCCCAGACTCACCGCATGGCTCACAACAGATCTAATAGCCTCTTCTGATCTCTACAGACGCCAGGCAGATACACATACACAGGCATACATACAACCACACAAATAAGAATGAGGAAATACCTTTTTAAAAAAACACACACATACACTATAATAAGTGGAAAATAAAAACATCAAGAGTTTAATGTTTGTCGCTAAGGTCTGAGAGGGAATGAGAAGGGTTGGTTGGAGGGCACAAAGCCTCAGCTGGGTAAGACAAACACGTTCTAGAGATCTAAGGTACAGCATGTAATGGAAGACAACCCTATTTTACTGCAGACTTTAAGTTACTGAGAGTTGCATGTGTTTTCACCCAAGACACACAGCTATGTGATGTAACATATGTTTGACTAGCTTGACTGTGGTAATCATTCCACAATGTATACATATATTAAAATCTTATAGTACACAATATAAATTCATGCATTTTAATGTCAATTAAATCTCAAAGATAGAGAAAACAAAAATTAAGCAAAATCACTAACCATAACTTAATTTTTTAGAAGGGTTTCATATACATAAAATTTTACTATCAAATTAGTATCTTTGAAGGCAACTACAAAGCTTGCTGCCTCTTTTTTTTTTTTAATATGTATGGGTGTTTCGCCTATACATAAGTCTATATACCACATGCATTCCTGGTGTCCAGGAGGCCAGATGAGGGCATCAGTCCCATAGAACAAAGGGTTGTAAACATGGGATTACAGAGGGTTGAGAGCAACAATGTGAGTTTTGGAAATTGAACCCAAATCTTCTGGAAGAGCAACAAGTGTTCTTAACTGCAAACCCATCTCCCCAGCCCCAAATCTGTGATTTTTTAAATAATAGTTTTTAAAAATGTATGTGCATGTATGTACTTATGTATATTTCTGTGCAGCACATGTGTGCAGGAGTCCACAGAGAACAGAGGGCATCTGATCCCATGGAGATGGAGTTACAGGTAGTCGGGAGCTGCGTGATGTGGGTGCTAAGGACCAAACCCAGGTGCTCTGTAAGAGGAGCAGGCACACTTAACCATGTTTCCAGCCTCTGAATTCTAATGAAAACATTATACAGCACAAGCCTGTTAGCTCTACATTAACTTTTCTAACATATTCCAAAGGTTAAATTTTAAGGTACATCTTTCACCTCTAGAAAACACAATATGCTAAAAATATGCTTAAAAGATGATGAAGTTATATCATCTGATATCCTGCCCTTTTAATACACCTCTATAACTACATAGTATCATATAAATACATATATAATATATAATCATCCTATATAATATGATATATACTGCATATGATATATATCCTATAATATCATATATACTGTCATACAAATGATCCAAGTGGTTGCAGTGAAACATGTCATTAACACTCAATTTTTGAGGCTAGCTCTGTCAAGGTGAGAGCCCAAGATACCACACAACATCTTAAAAATAGAAAATAAGGCACTCTTAAAATGAATTTTATTTGAAAATGATCATCAACTTATGGAATTTATATTCCTTTATTCTATTTCTGTTTACTGAAAGCTTGCAAGTACAAAACTAGAATATCCTGAAAACCCAGGTGTGCGATACATGACAGCAACACCCTAAAGCAAGCAGGCCACCCTGGTGAGCACTCCTAATCAAAGGCACGGATCTTGAGAGGGCTCGTCCAGGCACCTCCTACCTAAGAAAGCCTGGCTGCTGCCTATTTCTTTAAAAGAAAGATGCACAATCTAGAGGGGAAGAAAATGGCTTATGAATTAATCATCTGAAAGACAAGAAATTCCACTTTACTGTCCTAACTAGTAAGTTAATTCTGGAAAATAACCTCTGTCACTTAAAAGAAATTACAAAAAAAATAAATAAACCTTGCAAAACTACTGTTGAAAACATAAAAGAAAATTGTAATATCTGGACTGAAATTACTCTATCTCAAAATTGAATGGCTTGCTTTATCCTAACATGCTAGTTCCCAGAAGTCAGCTTATCAAAATCATTCTGCTTTTCTCATTAGGGAACACTGTCAGTGGAGAAACTCCTCAGCATGTTTGATGAGAAGAATAATAATAACAATTGAATAATTACAGTGTCTACCTGATAAACACCAAAACAGATGCTCTTCTACTTAAAACACGTTGAGATTGCCTCACTTTTAGGAGGAAATAGATTCTTCAGCAAGGCAGATTAAGACTGTTACCCACAGTTGTGTAGTCTAACCCACTGGCTCTTAATTCTATTCTATCAAATATCCTCATGTTATAACAATATTCTGTACCACCTGCTTTTTAACTTTTTAAAAGCCCAGACTGCAATGTGTCTACACATATAATTTCAAAGGAAAAAAA
>JAQHUG010000142.1:4598383-4614854 GCA_028555095.1 Dicrostonyx torquatus
CAATCAGACCAAAGTAAAACCAAACTTCAACTGTGTAAAAAGTTCAGTGCTTCTGCACCTCACCCGCCAGCACAGTAGAAGCACTGGGGCAAGCAGGCCCTGCACCTTGCCTACGAGCATACTAGAGCTACCCAGCTGGAGGGGGCACAGGTGAGTCAGTCCCATGGAGATGAAAACAGGAGAGCAGCACGTGCCCCCTCCCTCAGATGCCATGTGGTGGTATGGGTGGGGGAATATGTCCCCACTGGTCCCTTGTCAATTGAAGCAGGCAGGAGAGCTGGCCTGGGTTAAGGCAACAGATAGAAGAGCTGGCCCTGTCCCTCACCAACTGCAGCAACTGGAAAAGCAGGCCATGTTCCTCAACTGGGCAAAGCAGTAGAGCTGGCCCTGGTGGTATGTGCACAGCAGATCTGCACCTAAGGGCATGAGAGCAGAACTGGCCCTGCTCCTTGCTGCCTGCTGCATTGGGTGAGCTAGCTAGAGCAGTGCTAGAGAGTTTGCCCTGGTGGTAACAATAAGAGAAATGTGGCAGGCTGACGAACTCAGCTATTCCCCAGGCCCAGAACCAGGGCTATGAGTAATCTCATCCCAACATCCACCTCATCTATCTGTGAACTGCTGGAGCATGTGAAGGCCTGACCTGCAGATCCAAAGCTACAGGATCTCCATGACACAAGGCTTGCTCTAATGCTCTCTCTCTCATGCTCTGTGCTTCTCCTGGATATCCAGGAGGAGTTGCAGTGAGGGCCCAGTACTGACAGAGTAGCAGAAGTCAGAGTCCTTGAGTCAGACTAACGATCCATTGTAAAGAACACTTATGAGTAAAGATGTATTAACTAAGAGGTATACTGGTGACTCAGTGGGCCATACTATAGCTTCCACACTGAAACTCTTTTGTTGTTTTATTTTTAGGCTATAATTTTAAGTTTTGTTTTTGGGGGCGATCAGAAGGGCAGAGGGCAACGGCAAGGGGTGAGATGAGTGGAATTTGGACACATGATATGAAAACCAAAAAGAATTAATAAAATGTTTTTTTAAAAAAAAAAGTTTAGCACTTGACATCTGGGACTCACTCAGGATCCCCTGGACTCCAAAGGGCCCAGAACAGCTCTATTTCTCCAGCTCTAGCATCATAGGTGCACAGTCTGTCCTTGAGGCTCGGGCCAGCTTCACTCCATGGCTGCGGTTGTGAGTGGTGGTTGTCCAACGGTACTAACATCTCTGCAATGCTGGGGTATCCACTGTAAATGGGCTATACCTTCACCAATGACGTCTTCAGGGCTCTCTTCAGGGATTCTAACCTTTCCAACATGCTGCCAAGTCTCATCCTCTCTCAATAACCCCTTGGCTACCTGGGAAATTATTGTTACCAAATTTGGCTGCAGGTATGAGGTACATACAAGCTGGGCCCTGTCTAGACCAGAGCTTTTGTGTGCTGTCACTGGGGACATACTCCTAGATTTAGGATCCTCAATGACAGTGATCTCTTTCTAATCACTGGTTATTTCTCAGCTGCAGCTGACCAGCAACCGTTGCCCAAAAACCAAAAGTTTCACTTCAGTGGTGCAGGTCTCTTGCTAATCCAAGTGTATTCTTCAGCCCCAGCTTGTCAGAGTCACAGATTCTTAATTTACTTTAACTTAAAATAAATATGGCCCAATATGCTTTAAAAGACTCTCAAACTTCCCCCTGAAAGTTCACAGGCCAGACCTCCACTGTCTACATAGCTCTTACCATGCTTATCTTCCAAGCCACTGCAGAAAAGCCCACTGAGCTCTGAGCACTCGATGGCTTTTCTAGTCCAAGATTCAAATGCCACCATAATCCTCCCCCAAATACAGGTTTATCTCAACCCACACCCCACGATCTGAATATCAATTATTTAGTTAGGGTTTCTATTGCTACAATAAAACATTATGACCAAAATTACCCTGGGGAAGAAAAGGTTTATTTCCTCTTACGTCTTGTAATCCATCATCCAGGAAAGTCTGAGCAGGAACTCAAGGTAGAGACCTGGAGCAGGAGCTGATGCAGAGGTCATGGAGTAGTGCCGGCGACTAGCTTACTCCTCATGACTTGCCCGGAATGCTTTATTATAGCAGCCAGAACTGCCAGCCCAGGGATGGCACCACCCACAGTAGACTGAGCCTTCCTACATTAACAACTAAGAAAATGCATCACAGGCTTCCCCATGTGAATTTGAGGTAGGGGGACAATTTTTCAGTTGAAGTTCCCTCCCCCAAGCTAATGACTGTAGCTTGTGCCAAGCTGACATGACACTATCCAGCACAAGAAGTGTAACAAGAAACAGATAACAAACAAACTGAGCAGGAAAGCAAATAACAATAACATATTTTATGAGATTAATATTGTCAATCTCCGAAAACAGACAAAAATGCTAATTCTTTCACATGCTAAGGCAAGAACTCAATAATAGGATACTTTGAGGGGTTTTCCAGTATAGCTAAGGGACCTAGATTATTATTAGGTAATGTGTTGCTTGGTTCTCTTGCCAGTGGATAGCAGAATAAAGCACATATAAGCTTCACAATTTAGACAGAAAGCGTAAAACTATCAGTGAAAACTGCAGAAAAGTGACACACAAAGCACTGTTTACAAAAATCCCACGAGGGCTATAAAATATTTCCAGCTTTATTAGACCAGGAGTTTCACTTTAAAGTTTAAAAATGTTGACAATTTTATAAATAATATTATGTTCAAAAGAGCCAGAGGATCAGGGAGTTTGCTGTGAGACGCTGTCTCCTCAGAATGTCAGATGCTACACCCACAGTCTCACCAGTGTGACAGCCCAAACATGAGGTGGACAGGATGACAACAGACTTGCTAACGTGGATGGGAAAGCACTGGATGTTTCAACCCTACACAACAGGAATGCTGAGAGCGGGAGAAACGGTCTTCCCCAGGGGAAGGACACTAATTTGGTAGCAATACCAAATGGTTAGCCCTGAAAAACATACCCAGTAACCGTAGAATGAAGTTATACTTAGGAATACATAGGTGTGTCAACAAATACATATCTGTGCGTAAAATAATTAGTAAAAAAGAGGCCATGAATCTGAAAAAGAAGATGGGGAGAAAGAAAGAGGAAAATGATGTAATTGAATTATAGTCTCAAAAATTAAAAATAAATTTTTAAAAAGAGAGAAAAGATTTTTCTTCCTAAAACCATCTTGTGTCACTTGGGAAGGTAAATTATTCTAATATTTATAATCATGAATCACAAAGTATATCAATTTGCAGTTTTCCCTTGGTACTTGGCAGAGGACCTTTTTATCATAAATTAATTAGAAGGATGATGGAGACGGTGGTGAGACGATAAAGCGTTATTCTCAAATTGTTGCTATGATGAGCTGTGAGTGACTATGGCCAGATGAGCACACACATTCTGAAGCAGCACTCACAGTGACCCTGACTTAAAGCTCTTCCCTTACCTCATATTCTTCATTTTGTAAACATAGATTTGTATCTTCATAGATTTCATCTCTCAAGAGCATAGAGACTTACAGCAAATATTAAAATCTTTTAAATCCCTGCATTAAGTTATTTTAATGACCTTTATCTCCTATTTTATCTATCTTCCTTGAAGTACGGTAATGAGAACTACCTAAAATGGTAGAGACTCTGGACCAATGCACAAGACAGGGACAAAGTGCTTTAAGGCATGTGAGAGGAATCGTCAACAAGATCACTTGCTTTGGGGGGGGGGCTTACAAAGTATTCTATCATCAAACACCAAACTGCTTCAAATGTCACTTTTCAAAACAAGAATGTTTGAAATGTGTTTTGTAATTAACTGTGCATGTGGCATGGATACATGTGCACGTGTATATGCCATGGTGTACATAAGGAATTTAGAAGTTAAGCTTCACGAGTTAGTACTCATTTTCCACCTTGCGGAAACAGGGTCTCTGGTTTCTGCCACCGTGAGGCTTACTCCAAGCTGGTGCACAACATCCAACCTTTCAAGAGGGCTCCAGAGAGTGACCACAGGTACTTGGGTTTGTGAGGCTAGCATTTTCATCTGCTGAGTCATCTTCCAAGCTCAAAAACATTTAATATAAATATATTTAGTATAAAAAATAATTGCATATGGGGCTCGAGAGATAGTTCAGCAGTTAAGAGCATTTGTTGTTCTTCCAGAAGACTGAGGTTTGATTCCCAGCACCTACATGGAATTCTACAACTGTCTATAACCCTACAGTTCCAGGGGATTGGATGTCATCTTCTGGCCTCTTCTAGTACCAGGTACATTGTGTAGTGTACAGGCATACCCACAGACAACCCAAACGCAGAGAATAAAACTTAATAACAAGAAATAACTATGAAGTATAATTGAGTAAGTAAAAAACACAAATGGTGCCTTAAAATGAAAGTAAATAGTACCACACTCTCTTCCAAATCTAGTCAAAGAAAGAAAATAGAAACTCTTCTATATGCAGGACACTGCTAACACTACTAGAACCAAAGATTGAGAACCAAAAATTATTAGGATAAAAATATGTTAGAAGAAAGCCTTGCAAAAAATTAAAAATCTGGGTAAAATGGCACTGGCCTTTAATTATTGCACTTGGGAGGCAGAGACAGGTGGATCGTTGCAAGTTTAAGGACTGCCAAAACTTCCTGGTGAGACTTTGTCTCCAAAACAAAAACAAAAAGAAAATTAAAAAAATAAAAAGTAGGGAATGTTACTCTAAGAAATCAGCTACACACTTTCTTTTAAAAAATAAGTTAAAAATGTACAGTAGGTACATCCACCAAAATAATCCATTTAAAAATCATTAGAAGTAACTGTCATGAGTGAGATAAAAGATTTATACATGAATGATATGGGATTTCCCTCTGTATGCTGTGATTACCATTGGTTAATATAGAAACTGTCTTGAGCCCATGATAGGGCAGAAAAAAACTAGGCAGGGAAAACTAAACAGAATGTTGGGAGAAAGAAGGGTGGAGTCAGAGAGAAGCCATGTAGCCCTGCAGGAGCCAGATGGAACTTTAGCCAGTAAGCCACAGCCACGTGGTGATACACAGATTAATAGAAATGGGTTAAATTAATATGTAAGAGTTAGCCAATAAGAAGCTAGAGCTAATGGGCCAAGCAGTGTTTTAAATAACATAGTTTGTGTGTGATTATTTTGGGGCTGGGCGGCTAGGAAATGAACAAGCGGCCTCCTCCAACACATGAAACTGTAAGATGCCACTGAAAGAAATAAAGGGCAATCTGCTCAACTGCCTGGAGAACTGCATGGCGAACACTAGCCAAGCTAACCCACAGGATCAATACTGCTCTCAACATCTCACTCTCACATTCAGAAACAAATGGAAAATCCATCCTAAAACTTACTGAAACCTCAAGGGACTCGAAATAATCAAATGATCAAGGAGACAAACAGCAGGTAAAGGTCTCATAGTTCTTTATTTCAAAACTCCTTCTGAAACTGCAGTAATCAAACACTGTGGCAATGGATCATGGCAAGGTACTTAGACAAGGCTATGAACAGAGACCCAGGAAATAAACCCTTGTGTTCATGATGAATGGATCCTAAACAAACATGCCACAACTATTCAATGAGGAAAACACAGGCCTGTTAAACATTGGTGCTATGAAAACGCAGTACCTACCTGGAAAAAATATTAAAGGTAGATCCGACCATATATAAGAAATTTTCAAAATGAATTGGAAGAGGCCAAAAATCGTAAAATTCTGAGAAGAAAATAGGGGGAAAAATCACATCATTTGACTTGGCAGTGATTTGTTGAATATAACAGAATAAAAACATAAGCAGTAAAGGGAAATGATAGCTGGGCTTCAGCACAAGGAGTGCTGTGCATGAAAGTACACACCAAGAAGGTGAGAAGAAAAGCCAGGGAAAAACTCCTGCCAATCAGAGATTTGAGAATGGATTCAATGTCCAGAATATATAAAGAATGCCTATAGCTCAACAAGTTCAGCTAGAACATGTCCAATTCCCTGGCTAGAGTAGGGATATTCTGGAGTCTCAGGAGGATGGGAGAACTGGTCAGCCACGAACTGCAGAGCTAACTGTGACCAGCAGAGGCTGAGTGAAAATAAGGAAAGCTAGCACAGGGAAGACAAGCTTAGACAGTTATCCAGCAGCATAAACCCCTGTGAAAGGCTGGCAGGAGGTGCAGTGGGTGAAGCATTTGCTGTGCAGTCATGAGATGAATTCAACCCCCCAGAAACCATATAAGAATCCAGGCACAGTGGCACAAGCTGTAACCCCACTCAGAGCAAGAGAGGAGAGAAGAGGCACCATGGGACTTCCTGGCAAGCCTCACTAGCTAGTTCAGCAAAAGATGATCCACTACAAAGGTGAGGGAGATTGACAGGTGACACTGACCTCCAGCCTCCATCAGCACACATGTGCATACACACACCTGCACACAGGTACTTGTGCATACACAGATACCAATAAACATGGATGCAGACACCTGCATGAACATGTACAGAAGCTATATAAAAATATAAACAAAACAACAACAAAAACCCTAGAATATGAAATATTCACAAGAGACTTGGGCCAAGCAGAAGAAAGAATGGAGGACACAGGAGAGGAAATAGTTCATTTGTACGATGACAAGAAACTGGTAACAACGAGCATGGTCACAACCGTCCAAGAACTCTAAGAACAAGATTCCAAACCAGAAAATCTACCAATCAGAAGGAGGAGCTGAAATTAAAACTAAAGCATGGAGAATCTGCAGAAAACTTCCAAACTCAGAGAAAAATCAATATTTAAACACAGGGGGCATTGAAAAAAGAAACAGATGTAACCAGAGGAGAACCTCTCCACATAGTGGAGTTTTCTGATTCCACCAAACTCCCAAAGACATTCTTTACAGAACTAGAGAACAGAATCCTACAAGCCACAAGGAAACACAAAACAGCACAAACAGCTAAGGCAACCCTAAGAAGAAAGACCGTGCTGGAGGCAACACGGTACCTGACCTCACATGACATTACACAGGCGCAAAAACAAGGCACTGGCACACTCAAAAGAGACACACAGGTCAGTAGAATGCAGAAAGAAACCTATGTGGAGATAGACACTTAATTTCTGATTTAAAAAAAAAGTCAGACATCAGAGCAAAGATAGCTTCTTCACAAATAAAACTGGGGAAATTAGATTCCCCTCCAGAAGAATAAAGTCAGGTTGGTATCTCTCACCCTGAACAAAAATTAATTCAAAGTGGGTCAAAGACTTTAATATAAGCCCTGAAATACTGAAACTGCCAGGGGAAGACAGGTAAAATCTTTCAAGAAAGACGAACAGCCAAGAACTTTCCGAATAAAGACTCCAATAGTACAGGAAATAATCCTAAGAACTGACAAAGGGAAGCACATGAAATTAAAACTCCTCTGCACAGCAAAGACAATGAGCACTAGAAATGAGGGGGCAGCATTGGGAGTAGCAGAGGGAACCCTCCCAACATACACCAGGCAGGGTGTCAGTGTGTAGACTACAAAAAGAACAGCAAAATAATCACATCAAAAAGTCATCTAATCAATAAATAGGCTAATAAATTCAACACAGTTCTCAAAATATAAAATGCAGAGCCAACAAGTACTTGAAAAGTATTCAACATTCTTAGCCATCAGACAAATGAAAGCAAAACTTTTGCAATTCTGTGACACCCTCACAGGAATAGCTGTGATCAAGAAAACCAAATAATAAAAGATGCTGACAAGGCTGGGGCGGGGGAACCCTTCCTCACTGCTAGTGGGATATAAATTGGTTCACCCATAGTGGAATCAGTTAAAAAAAAAAAACCACAGAAAATACCTATATTGCTTTGGGAGTCACTTAGGTCACCCTGGCCAAACCTTTGATATGAGGTTTCTTATGTTTGGGACTGAGGTTTTAAGTCTATGGTTCTTCCTTTCAGATACATGTAAATCTATATATGTGTATATGTATGCAGGCATACACAAACACTTATATTATTGTATGTAGTTTTAAGGTAAATATAAATTAATTTGGTTCTTTGAAGCCCTTACTAAAGAGCCTTGGTGCTATTTGGTCCTGATCATTCTCCTCAGAGTGAAGCCCCTTCCCCGTTATTCCCATCTCCTACTTCATCTCTCCCACATCCTGCTAGTACCCGACCAACCCCCACGACCACCTATGGTTGCTTTATACTTTCCTGTGGTTACTCCACGTGGTATATGCACACCTGAGGATTTTGAGTTACATACCACCAATAAGAGAACACGAGGGATTTGCCTTTCTGGGTCTGCGTTACATTGTTCAACATAATCTTTTCAGGGTCTATCTATTTGCCTACAGATTTCACGGTTTCGCTTTTTCTTACAGATGACTGGTACCAATGTAGCCCTTGGCTACATCTCAGGTGTTAAGGGTAGGTCCCTGTAGCTGAACACACCACACACTTAGGACACAGGACTTGGATGACTTGAGCTGGATCTGACCTAAAAGCCTCTTTCCTGTGGTCTAGCTTTGATGGTTCCAGAAAATACTGCAAGCTGCCATGGGAGGGAAGCAATTAAAGAGCACTACCCAAGTGGAACATCTACATCTATGAACTGTGACAACTGCCAGCATGGCAAGATGTGCATAGGTGCAAAAGTCGGCACTCACATCAGCGGCAACAAACATGTCAGATCCAGGAAAATAAACACCACATTTTTTTCATAAACAGAACCTATTTAAAAAATCTGCGTGTGTGTGTGTGTGTGTGTGTGTGTGTGTGTGTGTGTGTGTAGGCATGATACTAAAAATAAGATCAAGACAAACAGGAAGAGACATTAAGGAAAGGGGTAAAGAGAAGGTAACTGGATACCCATGCCATGAAAGCAGAAGGAGGGACTATTGGGGTGAAAAGGGGAACAGCCAGAGAGAGGATGGAGGAAATCTGCAGGCAAGGCACTAGTTTAAAGCAAAATGGGATCCCTATGGATGAAAATGTTATATTGAAACCTATTACTTTGAATGCAAACTTAAAATTAAAAGAAAATTAAAGGACAAAAAAAAAACACGCAAGGGAATTTGAATAGGCATGTCTCCAAAGAAGATATAAAATGCCAATAAACACAAAAATATTCAACACCTCAGTCATACAAAGTATGATGTACTGCCATTTCACACCCACTAGGATGACCATCATAAAACAGAAACAAAAGGTGAGATGGGCATTGATGAAGACATGGAAGAACTAAATCTCCTACATGCTGTGGGATATGAACTCGCACAGCTGCTATGCAAGAAAACAGCCTTCCCGGGACCTAGCAGTCACACTTCCATGAATTACCTGACAGAACTGACAGCAGCAACTCAGGCCCTTTCCCCTTAAGCACAACAGCAGTACTCGCAACCAGAAACTAGAACAATGCAAATTCCACTACCAGAGGAAGACACAATAGTGTGTGCACAGCAACACTCTTCAGCTGTGAACTGAGGGGGATTCTGCTATGTGCTCTAAAAAAGAATAGGACATTAGTGTAAATTTAGCAGACTACACAGGAAAAGACAAAAGGCATCTGATTCCATTTATGTGAAGTACTAAAATAAGCACACTTACAGTGACAGAAAGTAAAACAGAGGTTATTAGGATGTAGGAAAGGATAGAACTTGAGAGTTATTTAGTACTAGGATTAGAGTTTCTATTTAAACAAGGGGAGCAGCAGCAGCAGCAGCAGCAAGGTTGGTAAGATGGCTCAGCAGGTAACGGTACCCACCGACAACCCAGACAACCTGAGTCCGATCCCTGGGACCTACATGATGGAAGGAGAGAACCAACTCTGGAAGTCATCCTCTGAACTCTACACATGCACACACACAAAATAAACAAATAAATGTAATAAAGACATTAAAGTGACACTTCTTATACAACATTATGAATGTACTTAGTACAAAAGCGGGCAACGTGGCAAATGTTTGGTAGTATGTCTAGTATAATAATATATAATCTATTTGTATTACCTTTTTCTGCAGAGATGTGGCCAACTGTCTACTCACCCTAGACAGGGCACCAACAGGAGATAGGCAAGTGGATCTACTTACATGAACAGGAGTGAGGGGTTAGCTATAGAACCACGAAGACTTACTTATGGGCAGCTACACCACCAAAGAAAATATCTGCGAGTCCAGGAACTGTGAACACCCGTGAAGGCCCGTGTATCTGGGGGTGCACGAAAGTGCTCTCAAGTTGCTTGTGGCCAGCCCTTGCACTGCTCTGTGAACCTTCCCTCCTCTCCACAAGGGAGAGTTAATGGGCTCAAACTTGAGACGGTCTCCTGCAGATAATCCCAGTTGCTCCCAAGACAACTACACTATGTCATGTCCAGAAGATAGCATTCAACATCAGAGAATTTTCAATTTTGAGACTTCCAAATTATTAACAAATGTGTTCAGGGTGTGCAGAAGGTGCATGTCCATAAAATGAATCTCTATTGAAAAACAGATCTGGTTTGGTGTGTACATCAGATGCACTATCAAAACTTGCAAACAAATACAATTGAATGTTATTTCACTTATAAACCTACACTAAAAGTTCAACAGGTCAGAGGCTCTGATGGGCTGAGCATGCCTGTTTCCAGGACAAGTTTGAGGAAACAACATACCTGATAGAGCATGATGGGTTCTATGTTGTATCCTAAGATATCAGCAAAGTTCTTAGCAATGACGGTTTTGCCACAACCCTACAACAGAAACACCGACATGGAAGGGCTGAGTTCACATCCTCAAAGCAGGCGAGCAAACCTACACGGAAGCTACCGCTCTTACCTTTCCTCCAATCAAACACATATCCTTCACCATGTGAGACTGCATCATTTCAGCCAGCAACTGCTTGTGGCTTGGAGTCTGAATGAAACGGTCAGATGCAACAGGCTGATTGACCGCTCTAGTCCCAGCTGGCACCTATTATTTTAAAGAGGTAAAAAAATGTATATTTTATATATACAGATGTTTTCCTCAAAATATTAGTAGTAGGAAGCACACACCTTCCACTTAAGAGACCCTTATTGATTTCTTATCAACTCTCTGCAACTACTTTTCCATTCCAACCTAATGATCCTTATCAAAACAATTATTCCTCTAAAATTTAACTTTCACACCATTAAATGGATTCAGAATATGTCATTTCCAGGAAAACAACTGAACATAACAGTTTTTCTTAAACTTTAGTTTTAAGTACAAAATTCAAAGTTATCACACACTAGAGTCTTATCAAGAGTCTCCTCTTTCCTAACAGCCGCACCCGCAGACCCTCGCCACTCTCCTAGCTTGCCACCCGACAGTACCTATCTATGAAAACCCTTCCTCCCACTCACCTGCTTTTGCTTTTTAGTTTTTCTTTTCCCCCAGATTCATTGGGTTTGGGGCCTGAATGGCTATTTCCTTCTCTAGGGACATTTATTTTGAGATCTGATTTTCACTAATATGTGTGCGTCTGTGTGAGTCTACACCATATGTGTGTGGGAGTCTGGAGAGACCAGAAGAGAACATCTAATTCCCTGGAGCAAGAGTTCCAGGTGCTTGTGAGTCACCTGACATGGGTAATGGGAATTGAACTCTGTCCTCTGAACAGCAGCAAGTGCTCTGAACTGCTGTACTATCTCTTCTACCCCTCTAGGGATGCTTTTGAAACTAAATTTATTTTTAACTCATACGTAAATTTAAAAACTGTGCATAAGTAGGCTATTATGAGATGTTTCTATACTATGTAATGGTTAGAAGATCAACTGGTACTAATGGCTAGCTGGAAGGCAGAAGGCAATGAACTTGTAGGGTCTTTACCAAGATGATCTGACTTAAACATTACACAATATACATATACATAAACACATATTAAATCTATGATGACATGACTTAAACATTATGCATATATCACTAAATATAGATCAAGTCTGCCATCTCCAGAACTTTTGTTGTTGTTGTTTTCAAGACAGGGTTTCTCTGTATAACAGTCCTGGGTGTCCTGGAACTTATTTTGTAGACCAGGCTGACTTCGAACACACAGAGATTCACTTCCCTCTGCCTCCCACATGCTGGGTTTAAAGGCATGCACCACACTATTCAGCAACTTCTCATTTCTTTTGGTTTGCTTTTGTTTTTGAGAGAGTCAGTCTCCCTACATTGAACAAGTTGGCCTCAAATTCACGATGCTGTACCTCTTTTTCTAAGTGCTGGAGTTAAAGGTATATACCACCACAGGGCTCTCTTTTAACTTACTTGTGATGAAAAAAAAAATTTAAACTCCTTTCGTCTAACTATTTGCAATATAGACCCACAATTGCACACAGGAGCTTCTTAGTGCTAGCTGTGATTCAGACCAACCTCGCTCCATGCCTTTCTTGCCCTTTCTTTCCCAGCCTCTGGTAACCACTATTCTATTCAACTACCATGAGATTGACTATCTTAGGTCCTATGTATAGATGAGATAATTTTCTCTTTATTGGCCTTCTGGGGCCCAGGCTGTGCTGAGGACTGTGGGCTTGGCTGGACTCTATATAACAAACTCTAAAGGACTAGTAGTTAGGAAGTGTCATATCAGATCTGCATTTAGGGGAGATCATCTTGGTACTAACATAGAAAGTGAACTGGAAGAGATGGCAGGCAGTGAATGAACTTACAGAGCCATTACCAAGTAAAACAAATTATGACAACTGGCTCCTATCTCATAGCTCCAAACACGTTATTAAAGCTGTCACGGTACCCTCCAACACCATACTCACGGGCCACCAGGACACTCCTATGCTGTTTTCTCACACTTAGCCGGGGTCTCCCCTTAGAAGCTTTCCCTTTTCTTCCCCGCATGACCCCTCTACCCTTCACACTACGGCAGTCCTTATTCTACCTCTAGCTCAGTTCATGGAAGGACAACCATCTGAAGCAGGCACAGTCATACAGTGGGAACAGGGCCTACCTAAAGGTCCTAGCAGGCTGCTACTCCCCAACCAGTTAACATGGGTGAAGCAGGGAGCCACTGGACAGCTCAGCTGTTTAAGCTATTATAAAATAATAACAGAACTTACCTCCAGGACTACTGGAGGACTTAAAGGGGATAGTATATGTAAGGAGAAAAGAAATATACACTAAATCTAATTACAGACAGCCTGGCTCAAGAAAGACATAACTAACATGAATAAGGAATGAATAAGTATAGCTACATGAATAAATATTAATATCCATATTAAAACAAATTGTTATATCAGAATTGTGCTCGGTCACAAAAGGCAGACATTTGTTCTTACACTCAGGATTTTCAAGCTGAGTTTCCTGGGGTTCCTAGAGCCCTGGACTCGGGGTTAGAATAGAAGGACAAAGCAGACCACACACATCCCCCTCTCTAAGCACTGCCAATGGCACAGCTCCTGTCCAAACTGGTTCTTGCAGGCTGGGAAGGGGACTTGGAAACAGGATTCTCTACTGGGAAAATGTTTAAAAGCACTATTTCTTTTTCCTCCATTATGTTTGTTTTATTATGTTTTTCATAGAATATATTTTATCATGTTTTGCACTTCCTCTAACTCCTCCCTGATCCTCCCCACCCACTCCCCACTCAACTTCATGTTCTTTCTGTCTCTTTCAAACAACAACAACAAGAAAAAAACCAAAAATATAAAAAATGACAAAAGAAACAAGCCCACAAAAAACAAATACCACAGAGTTTGTTTTGTGTCTGCCATCTAGCTTCTTCTGGGCATGAGGCCTGGCCTGGGGCGTGGCTGGACTCAGTGACACTCCACTGGAGAAAAGCTGTGTTCCCTTTGCTGGAGGGTATCCATTTGAAAGTACTATTCCTTAGCAAAAACTCACAGCACAAAACATTTCCATTAACCAACATTTGTTTTTCTCAGAGGTAAACTACACGTTTGGTAAAGAAAGCTTTCCCCATTTTTTCAAACATTTTCCACTTTGGAGCACACAGTTCTGGGTACAGATGCAGTCACACCAGAGGGTCAGGAGCCTAACTCAGGCCACAGAAGTGGCCACCATGAGATAGGGTGAATAAACCTGTGATGAAGTACCTTAATGGTCGCCTCTTTTCCGGCCACTCGGATTGTCACGTGAGCTTGGGAGCCATGGCTGTCAGTCATCCTCTCCACTCTTACAATGTCCTTAGGAAGCAGAGAGTTTCCAGAACCTTGGAGCTCAAAGCGCTGCAAATTACCAGAAAGATATGTAATTTACCTTTAATTTCAGAAATAATGTTAAATATCTGAATTTCTATCTAATTAGAACTGAAAACATTCCATATCATTTATACAAGCAAAGGCTTGAAATTAATGAGACTATTTTACTTTCTACTAATACCATTCCACTTAACCAATAACTAAAGATGATATAAAAATAGTTGCTAAAGTCTAACAGAAAATGGAAATGCTCTGTTCCTGAACTGGTACAAGTTTGGAATCCACATTCCTTGATGACACATTACAATGTACTAGAAAGGTATGCTTCAAGTCTAGAAAAGACTTAAGTGAAACAGGCCTACATCAAAGGGCTGCTGAAACCAGAACGAAGCAAATGTGTTCCCTAGATTCAGGAAAATAGAACTCAGACACTACTCAGCAGTCAGTTTGTGTAGATAGATAGTGTAAATGACTAAAACAATCACAAAACTCAGTCCTGTACAGCAGCTAGCCTGGTGCCATCTGCACTGTAAAGGTCTCAATTTTGTGGAATTGAGCTTAAAAGGCCAGACCAGTCGTTGTTTCTTGATGTGAGCCAGTTATTATAACACAATCACTTCCCTTCATAGCAGCTACTATATCAAAAACTCATAACAGAAAGCAAAGACAGTTAAAACAGAAATATTAATTGAAAATAAATTAAAACCCATTCTTAAAGTATGTTCAATATGAAAAAGTGGTCTTTTGGAAGCATAAACAGAAAAACCTTACACTAATTTTAGAACACAATCACTAAAATGAAAGATAAGCAGAGCAAAGAATGAATAACCATCTGATACTGAAAAGTGTGCTACAAGTACAGAAAATAGTTTTCAGAAAAAAGCCAAGTTCAAACACAACATACAACATCTCAGTTAAAGTCTTTTTTTCTGGAGACTTAAATCCCATAGGCAATCACTTCTTTCCAGAAACCTAAGAAAAAAAATTATCTATTTGTGTTATCATAAAAAAATGGAAGTCCTATGTTTTACATAATCTGCACAGCATACAACAGTCTGGTGAAAACTGCTTCCATATTGCAACAAGAATGGATTTCACGGAGAGAGGCACTGTTTCAGGGGAGAGTCAATAGAGAGGAGCAAGACACAGCGATGGAATGAAATCCCTCTCAATCAGATCGAAGAGCTATTAATCTCCAGAAAGACAAAGAGGTGAAATTAAAGATGTGTTTTCCCAGCTACAGAACATTTTATGTTGATAAATGGTTTAAATCAGAGCGAGCATATTCCAGAAATGAAGACAACTGTACTCAATCATTTGCTGTAGTGGTTGTCCTTAGAGGAAACTCGGGTGAAATACTTTAGTAGAGTAAGAACTTCAGAGAGCAGAGAGGTCACCTTGCACGGTGAACTACCATTCTGAGGACTGCTAATCTGAAAGGTAATTCTGGAGAAGGAGAGACACAATTCATTACACCTTAGAAAGGGATGACTGACATCACACTTCATAATTTTTCCATGAACTCAATTTCACTTAAATAGAAATAGCATTTTCTGACACACTTTCTCTAGTATATTAACTACATTGTGGCTTGTAATAAAATATATCACACTGACGTCTGTAAGGCATTCACATTCATCCTCTAATACCCAATCCTGACACACTAAATCGGCAGTTCTCAACCTGTGGGTCTCGACCACTGGGGGTGAAGGACCTTTTCACAGGGGTCACCTAAGACCATCAGAAAACAGAAATTTACATTACCATTCACAACAGCAGAAAATTACAAAGTAACAATGAAAATAATTTCATGGTTGGGGGGTCACCATAACATGAGGAATGTATTAAAGAGTTTCAGTATTACGAAGGTTGAGAACCACTGCACTAAGTAATCCACTTCCTTCCTATTTCCAGGCTGTGGAGCATGAAGAGAAACTCTCGAGACCATGTTCTTCACTACTAACCCAATATGTGGTCCTGTTTCTGTGCAGCTCTTTTCCTATCTGTAGCTACTCAAATCACCACTACTCCTCCAAGGAGTCAACAGCAAGAGCTCATCTAATAGATCTCAGGAGGCAATTTAGCTGGTACTCTCCTCTTGCAACAGAGCCGTCAGAAGCATGGGCCTTACGAGAACAACATCCCTTTGGGAAAATACCATATATCTATTTGACTTACTCCATAATCTCCAGACCCCAGAACCACACATGGGATATAGTTAGTTGCCAAGAAAAGTTGGTTAAATAGAAATGCAAATGGTGGCATAAGAACAGACAGGAGAACCAATGGAACCAAATAGAAGACCCAGATATCAATCCACACATCTTTGAA
>JAQHUG010000142.1:4615919-4645719 GCA_028555095.1 Dicrostonyx torquatus
GACACTAAGAGAGACTTACATAGACCTAATATACATAGAAAAGTATAAAAAGACAAGATCTCCTGAGTAAATTGGGGAGGGTTGAAGGGAGGAGGGGAGAGGCAGTGAGGGGAACAGAGAAAAATGTAGAGCTCAATAAATATCAATAAAGAAAAAAAAGAAATGCAAATGGAATTTTTTCATCCTCAAAAACATCTATGCTTAGAGGGATGGAGAGATGAATGAACACTGGCTACTCAAGCAGAGGACTTTAGCTCAGTGCCCAGCACCCACATAGCAGCTCGCAACCATCTCTAGCTCCAGGTCCATGGGCTCCAGTCCCCTTTCTTGTCTTCTACAGGTCCCAGGCATGCATGTGGTGCAAAATCCTCATACACCTAAAATAAATTAAAATTAAAAAAACTCATCTATAAACTTGGTGGTGGAGGTGCACACCTTTAATTCCAGCACTTGGGAGGCAGAGGCAGGTGGATCTCTGTGAGTTTGAGGTCAGCCTGGTCTACAAGAGCTAGTCCCAGGACAGTCAGGGATGTTACACAGAGAAACCTGTCTCAAAAAACTCATCGACCTGCTTCTTCAATAAAAAAGGAGTTCTACTTTAAGTGATGCAAAGTTACCAGACATCTTCCCCATTTCAAGTTACAATTCCGTCATTATTGCTCTGGAGGAAGTTCTTACATCACCCCAAAGCAAGATACATTGATGCTCTAGAAATGGCCTTCTCTCATTACCCAAGCTTTACAGCCCATGCACCACACAAATGTTGGCCTTTGTTCTTATAAAGAGTCTGTTCATCCCGAGAGAAGAAACAGACATTTCTTGACCTCAGAGCCTGACCATGTTTTGCATCAGTTCACCAAACACTGCTAGCAGGACACCCTGCTGCATCTTCATTATCTCCTTGGTGCTCTTGTGTCTACTGATTTTGGCTTATATTCCCACTTCACAAACAACTGCCAACTTCATAAACTCATTCTCCCTATTTTATCGCCTTTTCCTTCTCAGTCTATTCTGAAAGTTTTCCTTAATTCTCTCGATAACGTCACTTTAAGGCACATCAGGAGAGCACCACTTAATAAAAGTTATCAACTCAAAGAAATGACATACATTATGGTAAAGATACTTTTTAAATTCTAAGAGATTGGAACTTTTGCTGAACCTCACAGTCAAGTGTTAATAAACACACCTTGAGGCCATCTAACATGGCTATCCCACTGTGTACTCTGCCCGTTTGTTTTAACCTACCTTGAAGAGAATAATCAACCTTACTTGCCTTGGATTTTCCCATATAATCAACTTCTACAACCTAAGCGATGCATAGCTATAACCTTAAATTATGTACTCTTCTATACCCCTGGCCCAAGGTAATGCACATGGTGTGTATGTGTCATAACTGCTGCTGGAAACAGAATAGGTTTAAAGTGGCCTTATAAAATGAATATCCATACAAACATTGAATACAACATGGATATAGGTTGGTTTTGTTCATAATGATGTCTGTAAGGCTGTTATCTGAGCACACTGGGGTCAGCTGGAGTCAAGGACTTCACCCTTTGTAAAACTCTGTTAAAGATTTATGGAAAATACCCTTCATTTTTTCCCCCAATGTGTTGCTCTCTGTACTGTTTAATAAAAGAGAGCAAAGTCCTTTGTTAAAGACAGACATGGGCACACACAGAGACACAGATTCAGGGATAGATTCACAAGACAGCATTCAGGTAGGTACAGATTCAGACTCTGTGTACAACATACAGACAGACAGTGGAAGGCACAGGTAGAAAGAAATGAAGAATTCAAATCAGGGCTTGCTCTTGATTAAGTGACACCAAGAAGCAGTTTGATTTCCTTACCTTAATTTGATACCAATGCATTATTGGTTAACTCTGGGTTTACTATTAATGTATTCAAACCCATGCAAAAGAATACAGGCTAGTGAGGGAGCCGTGAAAGAAAGACATCAAAAACATTCACTAATCCTAGACTGAAAAAGAACAAAGCTAACGTTTGTTACTGTAAGACAGTAATACAGTCATAAACCACCATGGAGCAGGATCCTTTTAAACTTGATTTAAATTTGATTAATTAGGCATCCTTTATTTTTTTTAAGTCTTTTTTAAGTTTTTCAAGACAAGATTTCCCGGTATAGCCTTGGCTATCCTGAAACTCATTCTGTAGACCAGGCTGGCCTTTAGATCTGCCTAATTCTAACCCCCAAGTCAAATTAACCAAGAGATTTAAGATGCGTGCCACCACCACTTGCTATTTCCTTTCTTACTTTAAAAAATAATCTCTTATATAAATACATAATTCTACAAATCATCTATTTTCCTAACTTCTGGATTTCTCTTTCCAATCTGTGAAATGCTAACCTATGCCTGTCGCAGACCTCTGACAGCTCCATGGGGATATTTAACATGCACCTCAACCAAGTCTGGCCAGCCATGGGGCCTTGGTCTTCTCCTACAGTCTCTCCATCCCCAACTTCATCAATAAAATGCCACAATCCAAAAAGCTTGATTACTTGACTGAGCCCTGTATCCAGGTCTTCAGCAGATCACACCGGCTCTACTGCAAACAACCAAAATCCATTACCTCTTACCAGCATCAAAGCTGGGCAAAGGCCCCATAATTTCTCAACAGAATACAACAATCGATTGACTTCCTCTGCTTTCTCATCACTCCAGACTTCTCACCTTAATCCTTAAATCTGATGTTTCCAGGATTCAGTACCAGCTTTTCTTCTCTTTCTACTTTTCCCAGAGCTTATTCGACTTTTCTTTCTTTCTTTCTTTTTTATTGCTCTGCTGACATGGGCGACAGGGCCCCAGAGCCCAATGAGGACAGCTGAGGACAGCCGTGGTATTCCAAGATGGCAAACTTCATTCACTATCTGGGAATCTCCTGCCAAGAGCCTCACTGGCCAGGCTCCGTCCTATACCCAGCGCCTGTAGGCAGGCCCCAAGAATTTATCTTTAATATCAAAATAGCTCTAGAAATGTTTGTAAAAAGAAAATACATCTAAGACATAAAAGCTGCTGGCCACACCCACCTAGAAACCTCAAGGTCAGAAAGCCGCCCTTAAAGAACTGTCTATTTTCCTCACAAACACTTCCCTCTGTTTCCATGGTGACTGACAGCACCTCCATCAGCTCATTTCTCCAATCATTTCTCTCCGTCTCACTCTGCTCACAGCCCTCTGCACCAGGCTTCCTTTAGGAAGCAGCCAGCTCTGAAATTGTGATGGGAGACTCCCTATTAGCTGTGAATGCTCGGCCCCAGCGTATGCTTGCTTCAGCTTCTTTCTCTCCCTTTGACTTAGACTCACCTGTTTCTCTTCATCTGCATTTCTGCCTCTGGGCCTTTAATCTTTTTTTTCTCTATTTCTTATTCTGAGTTTGGCTGGCTCCAAGTGCCTCCCTCTCATTAGCCCACATTCTCTCCTCCTCCTCGTCTCCTCTCTCAGCCTAGACTTCTCATCCTATTTCTTTTCTCTGACTGCCAGCCCCACCTATCCCTCTACTGCCTAGCTATTGGCCGCTCAGCTTTTTATTAGACCAATCAGGTGCCACCTTAGGCAGGCAAGGTGAAACACATGCAACAAATCTTTACATGGTTACATACAGCACAAACAAAAGTAACATGCCTTTTACACAGTTACAGTAATACTCCACAGCAAAAACAAAGTAACACATCTTTACATACTTAAATAATGATCCACAACAGTCCTCCAACTCACCCTAGTTTTTAGCAGCTAGTCCTACTTTAACATCTGTCATCATACCTGAGACATCTGTCATGAGCTTATTTCATTCCTATCTGTCACTGAATCAGTGCTTTTACCAGAGCCATTCATCTTCTAACCACAGTGTTATAAAATGTTACTAGAGTATCTGCTGCCCTAATCAGACCATAAATTCTCCAAAAGGAGCATCTCTTTCTGCATGCCTGGAATTCACTGTGTAGACAATTATTTGTCAAATAATGAATGCTCAATTAATGCTTGTTGAACTGAATGAAAACACTAAGGGTAAGATCTTTACAAGTGGCACAGAGACAGACATGGCTCAGACTCTATTATCAATGAACGAGAATGGCACAACCTTTCTAAATCTCCAAGGGAACCTACTAATTTAGCCACTGTCATGATGGAGCCCTACTTAAGTAGGGCTGAGTGCCAAGACACGCCATAAGAAGCGTGAATGCATCTGTTACCGAGCTGCCTCCAGGCATGCCGTTTGCAAAGCTCGGGGAGAAGAGAATGGAAGCACTTGCGTTCAGAGTCTTAACTAAAGCTAGACGTGATTCCATGACTACAGAGATAGTCTAAGAACAGGAGTGTCACGTGACAAGCACCATCTGGGGAATGAAGTCACTCCAGTCATTTCTATAGCTGGTTCAGAAAAAAAGGAAAGTTTTCTGAATTTTAGCTGAGTGCATTTTCAGTGGGTAAAATGTGGACTAATTAAATGACTATATTAAAATGTAAATAGATATAAAATTCAAATGCAACTACTCATCAATTTCTATGCTATCTATGAGAGAAGATACACCATTCTTGGTTTGTCCTATTAGAACAAGTATGCCCACTCCTTTATTACAACCCTTTCTAAATCAAATCAAGTTCACTTTCGCGTTTCTTATCAAAACTATTTGAGATAACACTCAGACACGAACATTAGCTTAAGATATACTTTGAAAGGAGATAGAAATTTTTAAAGTAGCAAATAAGTCAGAGTTCTCAAAAACAGACATGCGAGCAGCAGCGGTGTGCAACCCGCCCCACTGCTAAGGCATCAAACACTAGCATACGTGTGTTGAGAAGGGCAGTGTGAGCCAGGCGAGCGCTCTAGGTTTCGATGAGCTACACCTGTGGCTCATCTTGCACTAGAGATAATTAAGGCGACAAACGGTCGCAGTTTTCCTTCTCTCGGGTAAGTAGTTCCAACACCTACTACCAAAGTTAGAATATTTGTTAGTAATATGAACCTCTAGCCACATCTCCGCTTCCCTTATCATGAAGGTCAAGATGAAGGGGAAGCTACATAACGCTGCCCTGATGATCTCTAGAGGCAGGCAGGTACTGTTCAAGGCCAGCCTGGTCTCAATACTGAGTGCCCAAAAGACAACATTAAAGTATTTAAAACTTCACATAATTTTTTTAAACTACAGTCTAGAAACACATCACTGGAGTTTCTCTGTAATAAATGAAGACCTCTTTTCTCACAGAATTAGATAACTCACAGGAGAGATCTCCTCCAGCTATATCACAAAATACTTTACATTGCTTCACTTCACCAGAAGTTCACCAGAGGTGCCAGTCTCCTCCTCTCCTCTCCCTTCAGATGCCCCCATGTTGAGGAATTCAGCCTCTCGGAAGCTGAAGAAGCCTCTGAAGGCAAGCATGAGCTCCTCTGCTTCTGTGACTGATGACTGATGTCATTCAGGTTCAGGTGATGATTCAAGGACATGCTCACATTCCTTTTCCAGCTCAAAGTGTAAGCCTTGGAGTGAACTAAATACAGTCAAACATGGCGGCTACCTGCCTTGACCAATGAACGCACTTCCCTACTTCTGTGGTATCTGAGTAGTTTCACTCTCTCTGATGCTGCCCCTCCGTCTCACATAGTATCTCCTGAAGGGGCACTGGCCAGCTAAAGTACAGCGACCATGACTCTAAGCAGGCCTTGCCCTTCTCCCCAGTTCCCATGGTGTTGTTGGCCATGTCAGAAGAGCTGCGGACAGGAATGGAACTTACGGAATACAGCCCAGAGAATAATAAATCTACCCCGGGTATATCCTGGAGGGGGAAAGTGCCAGGAGGACGGCTTCCATTTCATTTGCTCTCCTTCCTTCTGTCTGTTGCTGCCACGTTTCTGCTATATTTGGCGTGGTATGATTACTATATGAAGGGATCCTACTGTATCTGGTATGGTATGATTGTTTCTTGGAATATCCCACTCCTCACTGGGCAATTTATTTGCAGATCATAAAGAAGATGATTTTCATAAGAGCACTGATGCTTAGTTAGATTTATGATTCAACTGGATGAGTTAGTCTAACGGATACAAGTGGTTAGAACAGTTAGTAAAGATGATTAGGGAAATGGTTTGAATTATACCTACTGTCCCAGTAAGAGATACAAAAAAGGAAACTATAGTCTAAAAGTTCCCTTTGTTAGATGTCAGATTTGCAGAGGATAGGAAATGAGAACAAGGGAGTTTCATGCACTAAAGATCCATGAATTCTGCACGTGGAAATACAGGCTGATGATCAAAGAAAGCAATAAGTCCCTAACCCAAGGTTAGCCTTGAGTTCCTCGGTCACATAACTTACAGAATTAACCACAGGCCCCACTGTGTACCAGAAAAAGTTATAAAAGGAAGTTAGATGACCCTACTCTGTGTAAAGAAAACTGAGAGCTAGCTGACCACCTATTTAAAGTTTCTCTAGAGGAGAATTAAGAACAGAAATCTGTTCCACTGGAACTGCAAACAGCTGCCTGCTAGTGCAAAAGGCACAGACTGAAATATACCTAGCTTGCTTAAAACCTTGCTAACCAATTATAAAAGAATCATTGCTTTGAGGTAAAGAAAAACACTTAACAACTTGTGGATTTCTAAAGAAAACACGGAATTTGCGATCTTAACGTAAGTTCCTCCTATGCAAAGATTTCAACTTGCTTTTGAAAAATATGTAACTTGTGGTTGTCAGGTAATCTCTTCTTTTGAAGAAATCTTTGCATTAGGAGGTATAAGAAGAATAAGAAAATAGATAGAATAAGAAGAAAAGATGTAATGGGAAACACTGAGTAAGAGGTAGAAAAAATGAGGAAAGAAGAAAAGGGTAAAAGAACAGAACACAGAACAACAAAGTGGGAAAACAACCAGCTGAAGGGAAAAAATGAAGAATTAAGCTTTGGCCCTCCGTGTGTCTCTGTGCATCTGTCTGTTCCAATAGCTGGCCAAGGCCACATCTCCTCTCCAGTTTCTCTGACCTGCCGGGGGCTGGACCCCTGTGTAGCATCTCTATCTTACTAAAACCCATTAGATTACATATTACCTGCTTCTCTTCTATTTTACTTTGTCTCTTTGTTTTTTTGGTTTGGTTTTTTTTTTTTTTTACATTTTAAGAAAAGACATCAATTATAGCTCTGTATGGTACACATGACTTTAGTCTCACACTTAGGAGATGAAGGCATCTTTTTGAGCTTGATGTCAGCCTGGTCTACATAGCAAGTTCCAGACCAGCCAGGGTTACATCGTGAGATCCTGTCTCAACTAGAAAATCTTCTGAGTGAGGTAACTCAGACCCAGAAAGACACACATTGCATGTTCTCTTACTTGCAAATTCTATCTCTGAATTTTCAGAATTGCATATAGAAATTAAAGTAGAAAGACAAACCAGGAGAGTGGAAAGGGACTGTGGAGGCAGGAGAAGGAACTCTAGTGACAAGGTGCCTTAGTTTTTTCTTCCTGTGGCAAAACATCATGACCAAGGCAGCAGAACGGTTTATCTGGAGCTTGAAGCTCTAAAGGGTTAGCGTTTAAGATAAGAAAGCAAAGCCATGGCAGCAGACAGCTCAAACAACAGCTAAGAGGCTACATCTGGATCCAGAAGTAGGAGGCAAAGAGCTGACTGGGAATGGCTCGAGTCTTCTGAAACTCTAAGCCCTGTTCCCAGTGAACAAGGCCATACTAATCCTTCCCAAACAGTTCCACTAACTAGGGATCAAGTACTCAAGCATATGAACCTTGGAAGCCATTAGCCTTCAGTCCATCACAGAAGGAGAGCAGGATGCAAGAGCCATAAAATGGTAAAGGGAAACACAAGGAGGGTGAGCAATGTGAGGGAGGGGAAATATCACTAAGGGTGCTTGAAGAAGCCACAGGGAAATATTTTGATAAGCTTACTTAAAAGCATGTATATGATACATATATATCAGAGAGAGACAGAGAGTGATTTAAGTAGAGTCAGGTCACATATGGTTATAATGCTCCCCATCAGTCACAGACTAACAAAATTCTACAAACATAGGAAACCTCCTTTTCAGTTGTTGGTCAGGGAGGTCCAGTTGGTTCCCACAATATATGCAGGTTGTTGCCGTTGTCTTTGGTTGCCTTCCAGAACTGAAAAGACTATTACTGAAGAGCCACAACTTCAAAGATAAGACTCTGAGAAACTGGGCTCGAACTCACCCCTTGAAGCCTCCTCAAGGACTACCTCTCATAGCATCTGAAGGTGCTGTGCAAGCTACCAAGGGAGAAAATCAACAACCCTATCCAGCTCTAACACCTATAAACCACAAGAAGACTGTCCCAGCAAGATATCCCCAAAGGAGGATATCTTGGGGATAACCAAGAGCTGTCTAATTGGACTTAGAGACCACTCAATAAAAGGGGATTTATAGCTGGTACTATAAGCTTAGTCAATGCCTGGACTATTGCCTGGAGAAATAACACTAGAGTAACCCACTGTTGCCATTTTCCTAAACCAATGTAATTTATAACTATATTATAAATATAACCCACAGATGAGAGTAGTTCTCAACCTTCATCAATTTTTTTTTCAACAGATAAAAGCTATTACAGAGATCCAAGACTGGTCAAAATGGAGACTGAGTGACTACAGGGTGCCTCCCTAGACCCAACCAGAACATACACAATGTAACCCCAACATCTAGTGCCCAGAGATCACAGAAGGGGAGGAAAGACTGTAAGAACCAGAGGACCAGGATGCCTGTTGCTATATAATATCTTGTAAGACATGACCTGATTGCTCAACTATGTAACCTCAACAAATATGGTCCTCCAAACAAGACCTGCATAACGATAATACCAGTCGACACGCCACTGTGGGTGGAGGGAATTTCACAAGGCCCCACCCCAGATGAAGAGCTATAGGCAATCAATGGCTGCAAAATTAGGAAGAAACCATTTTCTCAAGAAACTGGGCCCCGATAGGTATCAAATACCTGGTCAGTTGTAAATACATGTATATACAAAAAAACACTAACAGGACTCAGGACAATATCTAATAATAATTACAGAAGAGATCATGACAGAGAAGCTGGGGGGACAAGGGAGGAGTTGGAGATGGGAAAGAGGAATAGAAAAGATGTAAATATAGTACTCACATATGAAATTCTCAAAAATTCAAATGAAAAAAATAAACATCCTATCCATAGCTACACTTCTCATAACCTATAAGAAATAACTGAGTTTTTAGCTTTACTATTGTTATTGATGTTACTGATGAGTGAAAGTGTTACTTCGTTGGGTTCTACAGATAGCTAATCTGACAAACACTCTCACTGAAACAACTAAGACTAAGCTGGGAGTTCTCACCATTCCTAGATGCACTAGATGCATTCCTCCCCACCTCCCCACTACTACAGTCCATGTGGGCTAGAGAACCAGAAAGAAACAAACACTAATCCTAATGAATGTTTAGGACTGGCAAATCCTCACCTCTAGAAAATGGAGGTCCCACATAGTAAATACACATTTAACTGCTAGAGAGAAATCTGCATCTTTAGCCAGACTGTGCAAAAGAAGCAAGAGTTGTCCTTCCTAAGAGAAGTTAATTAGTAAGCTGATACATCTTTATTGAGGATCAACACATAAATACATTCTTACAAAACATCACAGGGGAGTTTTGGCTTTTTAGAGCTCACCATTGTTAACCATACAATGAGGAAACTGTGCTACACATATTATAAAAGAAAACCATGCCCCAAGTATTATTAGCAACTTATGATAAAAATGAAAGCATTAGTTTAAATGTTAACAATACACCAGAGAAAATAACAGAAGATATTAAAACCATTTCAAAATTGTATAACCGCTCCATAAGTATGTAAATACTTTCCAAGCTATGAATTTAAACTGTAAATTTTAACTTCTTACTACATTACATATTTCCTTTAAATTTTAATTTCCAAATGTTAGTTTTTTTTTAATGTTGAAGTAATTTCAAACTTCAGGAAAACTGTAGGACACTATTGCATGAAAACTTCTATTTTCCCTTCACCCAGATTCCATGTTGCCACTCTAGCATGTTTTGGGCTCCCTACTATTCCATATATATACACGCACATAATCAACTAATTTTTCCCTTAATTTAAGAGTAAGCTGAAGATATATCATGGCCCCTACTCTTAAACATTCCCAGAAAGCAGAACTCTAACAAATTTAATCACTACCTAAGTTGCTAAATTAGAAAATGAATTTACACAACTACATTATCATAAGCACGTAAGTGTTCTCAGTTGTGCCAACAATTTCACATGTTCCTATGTGAGCAAAAATCTATGCAGGAAGAAATGCTGCACTTGGCTACTGTCACTTTTCAGTCTCTTCCAGCCAGGACAGTTTGTCAGTTGTCTTCCATGGCCTGAAGAGCTTTAAAAACATAGGCTTTTCTTCTGCAAAGTGAGCCTTAACCCAGGACTATGCTCTATTTTCTTCATATTCCAACTCAGACCCTCAACTCTCAGCAGGATTCCTGACAAATGATGACCTCTTCCAAGCACAACACTAAAGAGGCTCACAGTGCCAAAGGCAGTTTGTTCTGCCTGGTCACGTAGCTGGTGATTATAAAAATATCACTTTCCTATTTTGTAGTCACCTAAGTATTTTGCAAGATGTTCTGAGGTGACATTAATATCCAGTTATGGAAGTATAATACACACACACCAACTTTATACCTTTCTAAGTCAACTGTCAATCTGATGGTGACCTAATAGTGTTTTGTCAACTTATAAATTTTTTCCGTATTTGTTGGTAAGCATTCTACAGTAACAAGTAGAGTTGCTTGTCTTCCATATTTTAAAATTTTTAAAATCCATATGGACTTATGGATACCTATTTTACACAGTGGATTATCATCAGTCACTATTCATTTTTAATGCTCAAACCAGCAAGCTCTTCTGTGGCTTTGATATGCTAAAATCATTTGTTGACAATCTCCTTGATCTCACCTGTTTCTTGACCCAATTCTCAGCCCAACACGATTTCTCAGGAATTAGATCCTTTTGGTGAATGTGGGATTTGGGCATCCAGGCACTTGGTGTGATCATGGTTTCTAGGCTCTGTTAGACCACAGAGCTGGAAAATGTGTAAACACACACAATATTTTTTGTTACCATATCTACTTTTCATCCATTGTGTAATGTTATCCTCCAGCCATGACACAGCCACTGCCATACTGAAATCAGAGCAGCTGTGTTTACCAACATGAGACTTTCACAAGCATGCCTGTTGGCACTCCCTCAGGGAAGGGAGGGCAGATTCACAAGGCAGCTTATAAGCATCTCCCACTAGGCGCATCCAAGGTGCTCACAAGACCCTGCACTAGACCTACAGGACCCACACCTGTGTGTGGCCAACTATAAATTCTCCGGGCTCCAGCAAGTAACCGCGATTCAACTCTCTGGTGCACCACACTAGACTTGGATGGAATCATTTCTTTAGTCTGCTGTTCGTGTTCTGGTGCAAGAAGACCATGTCTTCTTGTTCCTGACTTCCCAGGAAAAGGAAACACTGATATATATGCAATGAAAAAAAAAAACAAGATTCATAATCCATTTCCAATCCAGTACCTCAAGCTTCTTTCATGTCTTCCCCTTTCCATTTTTATAACCCTTCTCCAATATGAGCCTGTAATTTCCGATCAATATATTCATCCTTTTGTTCAACTGTTGATTATTTGCTTCCTGTAATAAACCTCCCAAGTCCCCCACCACACACACACACACCTGACTGCTTGTTTCCTACCACTGCTTTCTTGTTACTGGCATCCAATGCTTCCTATCTTGGAAGAGGAAGAAGGGAAGACAGAGGGGGACAAAAGAGAGAGGGACAGGAAAAATGGGAAAAGGAAAGTGAAATAAAGAGGATGGAAAGGAAGGAGAAACAGGCACTCACCTTTAAAACATCTTCCACAGCCATCTTCCCTTCGTGTCCTAGTAAAATACTGTATGGATACATCAACTGGATTGCATGTTCAATTGACATCATAGGAAAGGAATCCTATTTAGGAGCAGACATGTAGAGAGGTCAGCAACATCTCAATCACTGAAAATGTATCTGAAATAAACACATGCTGCTAAAGTTTACTTCCCCAAAAGCATAAAAATATCTTCCAGCAATGTACAAAGGCAGCAATTTCTTCCCTCCCTGTCCTATCTACGTCCCTGAGCAATGTTACTCACTTATCTTTCATCTATGCTGCTGGTCCCCATGCATCTTTATCTAGTTCTTGCCTCTTTCTTGAGTCTTAGACCAAAGCCTTCAGTTACCTACCATATAACCCAAAGTATATGGATTCAATACATCTACAAGAGCACACATTTCCCCCTTCTAGTCACCCAAAGCACTGTGCTTCCAGCCTTTATTCCTAATGTGAGTTGACCTTATCTATATTCATTAAGTCTCAAAATTATAACTACAAAGTTAAAAAGTGTTCATTAGCCTCAAATTCTTCACCCAAATCATATTGCACTCTCAAGTCTATTCACACCAATCAAAGAGCTACTGCCAAGGGCAAACAGAAGATCTTCTTCATGTGACCTACTAGATGATTTACTGAATTACTATCAACATGGCATGGATTGTGGTAAGCGTGTTTGGATATGCAGGGTGCTCCAACTCTTAGGCATCGTACCTTAAGAGATTATTGCATTTACTTTCAAGAAACTGAGAAAAAATTAGGGGTGGGAGGTTACATATGCATTCGAATAGGGGTAGAAATATGTTAGCAACAGGGACTTCTCATTGGAGAGATCATAGGTGTTCGCGTTGCTATTTTAAAAGTGATTTTCTTTTCAGATTAGAGAATTTTCAAAGTGAAAATTACTGAGGAAAAATTAAAAGATATCAAATTTGGTAAATGAGACATATTCAGGAATACACAGCAATGTAAACAATATGTAGGAAAACTAACTGTCTAACTGCAAATACTGGGGGAAAGCAAGAAACATTCAAATAGGAGTCTTGTTACACACGATGCCTTCCTCGGCAGGGTCTTGATCGATGTTTCACATCCTCCTCGTCTCCACTGCCATGCAACCAGGATCTCCCTACTCTCCCAGATGCTAACAGAGGTATCTTCAACTAACATAAGAAAGATTATTTCACACTCCACCTCATGACCTCTGGGGGGCCATTCCTCCCTCACCATAAAATCCAGGCAGAATTACTCAACAAAATAATTCACGGTAGGGTTCTAACCTCTGTCTCTACCATAAACACTTAGTTCTAGCGATACAACTTGTTCTCATTCTGCAGACATTCCAGGCCCATTTTCGGCTGATCACTGTGTATGTGCCCTCTGGCTTGAAGGCATTCCCACCACTCTAGACAGGACGCCACATGGTTTGGGACAGTAACTGCAAAATGTATTCAGATCCAGACATAAGCTGTCTATGCATGGCCCAGCTTCCTTCCCTTCCCACAGTTACTAAAAGCCTTGCTTACACAGGCTGCCTTTAGGCTCCTTGAGCCATCTGTTTTCACAATGGGAGAGCTTCCAGCACTGAAGAACCTGTGTCCTTTAGGATAACCACCAACCAATGATTGTTGGATGCTAGAGTGGGAAAGCTCAGCTCCCTTGCCTCAGACTGGGTCAGCTCAGCATCTATTTCCCTACAGTATACCTCTTATTTGATCAGCCTGAAGCTGCCTTCCCCCTATGGGACCTCCAGGAGGCTGCATTTCTACCTCTGCCTTCAAAACTACAAGCTCTCCAGAGCCTGAGCATGTCACTCATGCTGTACAGTCCGTTCCAGTGTACACAGCAATCTCAGGCCTTTCATAGAAGTGAATGACAACTCAATGACTGATCCCCAGTGATCAACTTTCCACTCACCTTTGCCACATCTGAGCAAATGTATCCACCATTACTTTAGTTTTTACTTACCAGGATTTGAACCGCCGCTGGCAAACTATCTAAAGGAAAGTCTGGAAGTCCAAGTGCAGAGGATTCTTGGGAGCAGAGAGTTGTGGCAAAGGACAAGAGCTGAGAAACCCTAGAAGGGAACAGATTTTAAATTTTTGTTTGTTTGTTTTTTTGTTTTTCGAGACAAGGTTTCTCTGTAGCTTTGAAGCCTGTCCTGGAACTAGCTCTTGTAGACCAGGCTGGCCTCGAACTCACAGAGATCCGCCTGCCTCTGCCTCCCGAGTGCTGGGATTAACAGATTTTAAATTTTATTTGAATAATTTTAATATATAAGTATGTTAAGTATAAAGCAGTTGGTCTGATTTCATTTATCTAAAATAGATGAAATACACTATTAACTCTTAAGGAACAATGGTTCATACAATATTACACTAAAAATCCAGAACCTGATTAGCTATCTAGATGCTTTCTCTAATCTATCACAATATATAAGATCTTCACAACCTGATCCAAACCTATCATGTGAGCTTCACCCCCATTTCTCTAAAGCTCAAACCCAAGAGCTAGGGGCTAAAAGCGACTTATTGGCTGGGAAGAAAGCACAAACTCTTAGTCACAGTGCTCGCTTGGTTCAGTTCATAGAATCCTGACTCCATTCTTCTCAGACCTTTGGGCTCGTCTCAGTGTCCAGGCCTTTGTGTGGCCTCTATAAAGACTCACGAAAAACACTTAACAATTTTTTAGTTTAACAACAAAAAATTTAATTTTTAAACAAATTAACTGTTTAACCATCCATTGTTTATAAAGTATACTTACTTCTCAGCAGAAACATTGGCTCCAACTGAATATAATAGGTTTAGCTGATCCTAAATAACAGAAACATATACAACTGATTAATAATGAATACAACGGATGAAACACAAATGTTTTATAAATATAAACCAAACTTTTAATTAAGTAGACACTGTAATTTATAGTAAAGCAATCATTTCATGATATGTTCTATTTAATAAAAACAAAAGAAGCCTTTAAAAAAACTCAGGGGGCTCACAATAAACATTGTGAACACCACAGGGAAATCTGACTTTTGTTTTTTTATGTCATTTCATATACTTAAAAATTTAAAAAATGACTCCTAGCAACATTCTTCCATGCTCAGCCATCATCAGAGATGCTTCCTCTTGCAGTAGCTGGGAACTAACACAGAGGCCCACAACTGGACAATGTGTAGATAATGAGACACTTGGAGCACTTGGTCCTAAACAGGATGTCTCCATCAAATCCCACCACTCAGGGAGCTACGGGGAAGAGGACAGGGAAGATTTTAAGAGCCAGAGGGGACGGAGAATACTAAGGATCATTCCAAGCACTATGTCCTTGACATACTTACCCTGAAGGGTAGAAAATAAATATCCCTGGCTTGAAATCGAGAACGAAGAGGGGGGTCTAGTGGATTCCCAGGGTACCTGGGCACTGGCAAGCCCAAGGCAATCACTCGGAAATGTTCACTAACTCTGACAATCTTCCAGGCATCCAACTCCTCTTTTGTGTGATCCTAAGAAAGTAAGAGATCAGAACACTAAAGCATAAGTGATACAGATTACAGCTACAACAGCAGGTGACACAGATTCCAAATGCAAGAGCTGCCAGGACAAGGAACCAAACCCTGACTGCTGAGAGTAGTATATTTAAGAGCACCCTCAAAGCCAAGCCATTGAGGAACGCAGCAAAAATAAATCAGGATCCAGACGCCAGGGAAAGCTCACAGCCTGGAGATCTGTGTTGGGAAGGAAATGCAGCCCACAAACCCAGAACAAAAGATCCTGAGACAGACTGCCACACTCTCGTCCATAACATGGAAAGAGGGGGTCAGAAAGTGGAGATCAAAAAGCTAGACCTAGAAGAACAAACTATCACCAGAGTAGAGGTTCCCCATAGACCTTAAACAGACAATTTTAGGCATATTTCTCTTAAGGCATATGATTGGTAATGCCAGTTTTTAGAAGCTTACTTCACATTTAGCCTTCCGCAAATTTCTCCTGTAATTAGCCACAGAACAGATGGACAATATTTCATGAATGAACAAAGCAAAGGTCAAGGGGGTTATCTAACATGCCCATGGTCCTGGGTAAAACAGACCTAAGAGAATAGCAACACGATAAGTTTCAGAGTTCGAATAGATACAGTACATCCTGACTCAGTCACCTGATACAAATCCTAGCTAAACTACCAAAGGTATTTGTGACCTTACCATTGGAGCCTCAATTCTCTTACCTATAATGTGGAAATTATACAATCTACATGACTGAGTGCCATAAAAACTAAATATGAGAATATATGTGGACGCCTGTGGCAGATACCTGGTAAATGTGACTTTCTTCCCTGTCTAACTCGCTCAATGGCTCCTCAGAGTCATACACAGATTCCTGGTCTTTACAAATGTGTGTATTTACATTGAAAGGGGAAAGCCCACAGCTCTGAGTACATCTTCTGAGGGTCCAGCAACATGATAGTGCAGAAATGTTCAACACGGTGTTCACCACCTTCTGTCCTCATTGTGTCCAACTCTCCCAGTCTCAGGAGCCCCCTCCTTCTAGGACCCTGTGGCTGCAACCCATCCAACAACTGGAAGACAGCATGCATCACTGATGTGGATGCATCTGTCATGGAAGAGACTCCATTTACACTGGATAAGCTCAAACGTTCAAAGCAGCACAGAACAGCTTTCTAAAAATGAGTCCTTTGGGGCTGGAGAAATAACTCAGAGGTTAAGAGCATTGACTGTTCTTCCAAAGGTCCTGAGTTCAATTTCCAGAAACCACATGTTGGCTCACAACCGTCTATAATGATATCCCATGGTCTCGTCTAACATTGTATATGTAATAAATAAAGAAATAAATCTTTTCAAAATATGGGTCCTTTGTTGATCCCTACTCATTAGGGGCCCCTTGGTGTCACTTAACTGTATGATTTGCAAGGTTCTTTCTATCATTCTATATTGTGTCTTTACTCCTATAAAAAGATTACTTCATGCTAAATCCAAGCTCTTGAGGACTTACTCCCTCCAGTACATAACAGGAAAAAGTCTGTGACTGACTGCACAAATTTTTAAGTTAAACTTATTTTAAACATAATTGAAATCACAGATCATAAATTAATAGAGTAACCCCAAGACACTATGCCACATACACTAAAAAACAAATGTTTGAGTCCAGACTTGCCTGAGAGCCTCAAAACACAGATAATCAAAATATGAAGCTTATTCAAAATAGTTATTTCTATAACAAAAAACTTTACTAGCATCATCTAAATGAAATCAGTAAGAGTGATGGAGAAAAAGAGAGATGAGTAAGAGAGTGAGAAAAATATGTGTATGGTACATGCAATGTGAGTTGAGGGTCCTTGTGTAACCTGTCTGACATCAATTAAGATACTCTTAATAAGACCCTGTATCTTTCAATGTAACTATCAGATTACTGAAACAATGGACCCCCAAAGACATAAGAATTTCACCAGGGATCTCATGCTGGGAGAAGGAAAGGGCTCCAGCCAGAGGGCAAACTGTCTCATGGAAGAGATTTCACACAGTTCTAACAACTTCTCAGACCACCTTCAGGATGAGACTGAAGCCCAGACAGAGATGAACAACGGTGGGTGAGACCACACCTTGACCGGGAACGCGGAGAACAGAGCTTCCAGCCTTCCCAATGCTGTGATCCTTTAATACAGTTCCTCATGTTGTGGTGACCCCAATCATAAAATTATTTTTGTTACTATTTCATACCTGTAATTTTGTTACTGCTACAAAATGTAAGGTGAACATATGTGCTTCAGATAGGCATGGGCAACCCCCGTGGAAGGGTTGTTTGAGCCCCAAAGGGGCTGTGACCCACAGGTTGAGAACCCTTGGCTTGGCTGTATCCATCCCTGGCCCTTATTGCCTCAGGACCCCAGAAATGAAGGATTTGAGGGGTTTTCTGGGTCTCTTTGTCCCTCTTCCCAATGTGGCCACATGAATAAACCTCCCTTTTATTTGGTTCTTTTGAGTGGCTTACTGAGGGTGGGTGGCCCGCCCTGAGTAGGGGGACAAGCGAAGCCCTCCAGTGTGATAGCACACGCACACAAGACGTATGCAGAGAAGGTCAGGATAGAACGCCAGGTACCTTCCTCTATCACTTTTCACGTTACTGCTCTGGGACAGGATATCAGAGAACTTGAGGACTGGGCTGGCTGGCTTTTTTACATGGGTCCTGGGAATCTGAATTCAGGTCTTCACGTGGCAAGCTCTCTTAGCGGCTGAGCCACCTCTCCAGCTACATGTGTTCTAAGGTATTAATATTTAGTGAGTGAACTTGCAAACATAGAGTAGGACTTCAGTTATGGCAACTGTAATCCTTTGCCATAGAGAGTGCCCTAAGACATGAGTGTTAGGAGGGATATACATGTCTATAGTCACGAGAGGGAGTCTGAGAATTCAGAAGGATTTATCAATGAAAGTATATCTCTATATTAACAACTACTTGGGGGAAAGTGATGTAGATCAGATCCTTCTCTTTTCATAATAAGCAAGCCTCATGTGCTAAAGTCTTTGTACTTATCATGTCATGAATTCCTAGTCAAAGCAATGATACGTTTGATAGTTCTATACAGACTTCTACTATAAGGATAAAGAACATACCAAGTTTTGTTATGAAGCAATACATATGCTTTAAAAATCCTGTGCTTTACTAATATTTTTCTAAATTCTTTACTAAAGCTACTAACTAACTAATAAAATCTCTAGTTGCATATAGTTATTTTATAATTAGAAGGAGGCTCAAAGGAAAGTAGTCTACATGACATATACCTTTTTCTTAAAGACACACTGTAAAATCTGATTATTTCACTAAACAAACTATAACATGAAAGTACAAATTCAACTTTTTCTTATTGGTTAAGTCTACAAGTACCTTCCGATTATATTATGATTAGATCATTTTTAGATATATCTAGAAGAAAATGGCTACTGAGCTCAAACACCACCACCCAGATACGTTCACAGACGACACAAAACAGACTGCTAAAATGTTGCAAGGACTTTACAGAGCAAGATGCCGAGTACAGAGATGCGAGCATCAGTTCAATCCAACCCTCCTGCATCTTCATCTATCATCTAGCACCCAGCGTGCTCCAGGCCTATGTTAGCAGTTTCAGAGCGAGAGCAAGAAATGTAAGACCCAGGGCTAGAGAGATAGCTCAGTGGGCAAAAGTACTTGCAGTGTGTGAGGACCTGAGGTATTCTCCAGAACCCATGTGAAAAACAGGCACACAGCATAAGCATCTGTAACGCAGGGCTCCTCTGGGGAGATGGGAGGTGAAGGCAAAAGAGTCCCTAGACATCTAACATACGAAGCTGTTCTTTTCACAAACAACATGGAAGGCAAAGACCAACACCCAAGGTTGACCTCCATGCATGCACCATAACATATGAATGTATGCATGCACACACACACAGTAAGCAGTATATGATTCAGCTAAGTAAGTCCCAGAGTATGGATATAGCAGAATTGCCTGCAAAGGCTGCACTAGGTGCAGTGTAGTGCAACTCAAGCTCAATGACTAAGGGCGAAGCTTCACATCAACTCCCACCTCACTGCTAAAGCCTTTGAAGAGCCCTCTTTGGCTAGGTCGTTTAAGAGCTGGGGCTGCTTCTCCCGGGGAATTGGACCCTGGTTCAACTCCCAGCATACATGTGATGGTTCACAATGGTCCACAGTGTTCCTTCTTTGTACACAGATGTGTCATATCATTTATCATATTTACTATTCATTCAACAATAGTTAATGAACACTTACCACATGCCAAACATTCTTCAAAGGGAGTGAAAAACTCCCTACCGTTTGAAAATTTGTACTCTAGTAGACAGTAAACAAAAACCCAAGTAAGCCACATAGCGTGTTAAGACATTACAGGGAAAACTGAAGCAGCAGGAGGGCAGGGACAGATGCAAGTTAAGTAAGAGCAGCGAGGTGAGCTTCATTGATAATGTAATGTTTACACAAGACTTGAATGGGTTGTAGGAGTGAGCCAAGCAAATACTTGGGGAAAAACCATTCCAGGAATAAGAAACACCCATGCCAAGTCTAGACCATGAGAGAAGCCTTCTAAATTGGTCAACACAAGGGGGCCTAGTTGCTGGAGGAGAATAGGAAGCAGACAGACCCGAGGTAAAGGGTGGGACCTGATTTGTGGGTGTCCTGTTGCACTGGAAGGACTTCCAGTTTTACTCACAGTGAAACAGGAAGCCACCAGCGTCAGAGCAGAGGACTGATCCATGTTTATTCTGTTTAGGTTGAATTGGGGGTGGGAGTTGTTTTGTTTTGTTTTTTGAGACAAGGTCATATGTAGCCCCACTGGCCTCTAAGTATTGAAGGATAACCTTGAACTTCTGACCCTCCTGCCTCGACCTCCAAAATGCTGAGATTACAGGTATGTGACACACGTTTTGAATCAATCATTGACTACCGTGTTGAGGACAATGTGGAGAGCAGGGATGGAAGCAGACAGTCAATTTCAGTGGCAGACAGAAAACACTGCTGGCTTGGCGCATCATTTGTTACTTTTATATTTTTCTAATTTATTTTATAGATGTGAGTGTTTTGCCTGCACGTGTGTCTTTGCAACATATGTCACCTGGAGGCCAGAAGAGAGATTGGAATCTCCTGGGACCGGAGTTGGGGACAGTTGTGCGCTGTCACATGAATGCTGGGAATCGAAACTCTGAGGGTCTTTTAAACATCCTATCCACGTCTGTCAGACCCTACTGAATTACATTTTCTGAATTTAAGAACGGGACTTTATATAGGTTTTTGTTTTTTTTTTTAAATCTCAGATGCTCAGCACTGCCTAAAAGTCATTACCAAAACAAAGAAGGAATAAAGGAGGAAAATGGGGAAGAGAAGAATAGCTATTAAGCTGGTCAAGGGAAAACACTAGTAATTGGGGAAGTCTTTGCAGATGGACCAGCCTTTTAAAATTATAAACTCGTGATTTACTTGGGCCATTTGCCAAAGAGAAGGACCACCTGAACAGGTCCTACTCAGCTCTCCCCACTCCCGCAGCAGAGGCCAGCCGCGGCTTTCCTCCTTACTTGGAGAAGCTTGTCGTAGCGCTCCGCAGACATCAGAAAGCGCCCATCTTCAAGCTGCATCTCCCGGTTCTCCAACAAGTTGTTCAATACTGGAAGCACGTTTCTCTCTGCCTTTTCCAAACCTTCCAAAACCAGCGTCCTGCCTTCTGTGGCAGCGCGAACAGCACACTATTTCCAAGAAACACAAAGGCAAAATGAGAACACCGAGGGCAGCAGAGCCTGGCCTAATTGTACTTGCCCTGGAACTAACTGAGTTCCTTGTCAGAGAGACCGCGAATTGGGACAGTGGATTCAATCTTAATTTTGTTTTCTCTATCTGATCTTAGGCAAATGGTTTTACCTCTTTGTGCCTGTTTATTCGTCTGTTAAATGAAAAGTCTGAAAAGATCTGGAGGGTTTTTTGCAACATTACATTTTAGATTACACAGCCAATGAAACAGAAAACTAACAGTTATCTAGGAATGGGTACCAAAATTAAACAAGGAAACAGATTTCCTAATTAGAGAACAGAAACAAAAGTAATAGTTTGGCTTCTCTATAGCATACTTGTCTTGTAAGGATCAAAAGGCCAGGTAGGGAAGCTTGGAGACCATGATGTTTGCAAATGAGTCATTAAAACAAATTCTGTTCTCCTGTGATGTTTAATGCTGACAACATCACACATATTTGGTTGACTGAATTGACGAGTACCATATCCCCATGGATTTAAGAAAATTCATAATCCAGGGAAATAGGGAGTAAATGGTAATGGACCAGAAACCAGTAAAGCTTCTCCTGCCAGGCCCTGAACACAAACATTTACATCAAAATCCTTGAAAGTCCACTTTAAAGGAAAATCGAATTCACATTTTTCTGCAAGCAACACAGACAGAATTAATGCTGTCAACTATATATTGCCACTCCTTAAAAAATCATCTTTGGTTTCATGACACGAGTCTCAGAACAATAACCTCCCCTGCTCTGTTCATTAAACCTGGGTCCAGAATTACACCCACAACCCACGGCTTTTCCTCTACAGCTGCTCCCGCTACTCCCAAGGAATCTTCAGCACACAGTCAGGACACTTTTTCTATGTTAATGGCTCTCCAATCTCAGCACTCCCAAGCTTCGGATCCACATGGCTGTGCTGCACGGAAGTCTGCCACCAGACCCGACAGTACCCCAGACCCCTGTTCAACACTGAGCATGTCCCATTTCCCCAAATCTGCTTCAATTCTAACCCAGTTTGTCTTTCACACTATGGTAAACGCCATGACCAAAAACAACTGAGAAAGGTTTGTCTTGTCTTATAACTCACAGGTAACAACCCATCACTGAGGAAATTCGAGAAAGATACCCAAGGCAGGGACCTGAAGAAAAACTACACATGGATGCTGCTTACTGATTTGCTCTTCATAGCATGCTTAGGGACTTTTCTTATATAACCCAAACCATTCCCAGGGGTGGCACCCGTGTTCCTGTCTCTGTGTGTTTAAATCTCCAGGCCCTTGCCTGAGACTCGCGAACAGACCTGTAGTGGCACAGGCACTATGTCCCAGGACACAGGAGACTGTGGCAAGAGGAAGACTAGTTCGTGGAGGCCAGCCTGGATCTACCTTGTCTGGGAAAAAGGAAAAAAGAGGCCAAAATATTTCTCAAGTCATCCCTTTCTACCCCTCTCCTAGCTCAGACCCTCTTTATCCCTCAGCTCTCTTCTCTGAGAGCCAGAGCTGCTCGATTTCCTAGATAAACCAATAAGATGTTGCCTTTGCAACATCTCCTGCGATCAGCCATGTCACATGTCATCCTTTAGTGACAAGGAGTTTGTGATTTCCCTGGACACAAACTACTAGAAAATCTCCATCTTTACTTACAATAACCATTATTCCTTTAATTTTCCCTTTAGTGATTAACTCACAAAAAAAAAAGAAAAGAAAAAAAACTAAGCACTTCCTATCCCCCTGACACAAACACCCTATCCAAATAGCCAGAGAAATTTCCGGAATACTGTAGCATTCATTTTCCAAACAGAAAGCAGGAATTTCTAAATTGGGATTTCCTTCCAATAAATTGTTGAATTTTGCAATGTATAACAAAGGGTTAATTTACTTCAGGTATCTATATACTATAAGAAAATAAGATTGGGATCCAATGATAGACTAAACATAATTATCCCATTATAAGAAAAAGATCTGTTCATGAAGAGCCCTTCAAACCTACCACTATTGCTAATATTTGGATTTTCTTCTATGAAAACTAATCATCATCTCAAGGTATTTATTTACTTCTTGATATTGAATGAATCAAGGTGACTTCAGGGCCCCCAAGAAATTGAGTAAAGAGGATCTTGTCTCTGCTACCAGTGTAAAGATCAAAACCAGGGCCACAGTTTATGGGCTATCAAACTCAAACAGACTGCCACAGATGGACTTGGGATGCTTTCTTATAAAAAACATGTTTCAGGTGAGGTTTCAATTAGGCTTTCTTTCACAAGAGACACACCTTCTCAAAACTTACAGCTTACAATAAAAAATAAACTAAATATCACTACTGGTAGCAAAATTCTCCTCAAGTTAAATTTTTATCAACCTTTATTATAAGAAAGACTATTGGACTTTTAAATGCTTCATGGAGATACACATGCCCATTCTTTGAGAAAAATCAGAAACACACGGATCAAAAATTCAGTTTACCAACTACAGGCAGGAAAAGCAACATCTCACATCACGAGCCTCAGGGAATATGTGGCTCTGCCTTCTTCCATCTCGCAGGTACCGTGGCCCACTGCACATAAAATCCAGAGGCATGAAGAGATCAGAAACGATGTCAAACGCACCTAGAATCTTCCATCTACTCTGATGGATGCGCTGTGATGAGAGTACCCCAGTGATCCTGTGAAACCCCATCTATGGGGCAAACCTCACACAGGAGGGACCTCAAGGCAAGAGCCCTGCTACTGGCTAGAGAAATGGCTTAGCTATTCTTTTAGAGGACCTGGGTTCAATTCCGAGCACCACATGGTAACCTAGAACTGTAACTCCAGTTCCAGTGCATTTAACACCCTCAGACATACACACAGGCAAAACACCAACACACATGCTACTAAAGAACAGAGGAGAAACTCATTGTTTGGAAGATATCACAATTGTGGCAGGCAAGATTCATAATAGATGGTAAAGTTCTGAGGAGAAACTGTCTGTACACACTCAAATATCTTCTCACAAGACATAAATGACAAGAACAACAACAAAGTAACACTTTTGGCCACCAACCAGCTCCCCAAACATGACATGGAGACTTCTTACTAGTTATGAATGCTCGGCCTTGGCTTATGCTTCTCCCACTCTAATAACTTAACCTGTTTCTCTTCATCAGTGTTTGCCTCAGGGCTTTTTGCCTCTCTTCATTCTGTACGTCCTACTTCTCTAACTTCTTCCATGTCTGGCTGGCGTCTCCCTCTCATGCCTAGATTTCTCCTATTCGTTTTCTCTGCCCACCAGCCTTGCCTATCCCTCTTTGGCCAGTCAGCTTTTTATTAGACCAGTCAGGTGCCTTAGGTAGGCAAGGCAAAACAGCCAGACATCTTTTCATAATTAAACAAATGCAGCGTAAATAAAAATAACACATCTTTACATAGTTAAAGTGATATACCATAACGCAAACCAATGTAACACAGCTGTATATGGTTAAAGTAATATTCCGCAACACAAACACACCTTTACATAGTAAAAGTGACAGTCCACAGCAATACTGAGGAACTACAGGAGCGCGCTCTGTGGTCAAAACAAGTGTTGCCAATAACGAGCTCTGCCGTTACACACAGCAGGGTTGCTGATGCAGAGCTGCGTGGCTACATCATCACTTCTACACATTCTTAACAAGACTACATCGTTTCAAACATAAGGAAACAGCAGGCAAACCAAAACTGAGCAACATTCTTCAGAATTACTAGCCACAGAGAGAAAGACAAACCCTGCTGCAGGAGCCTGGCTGGGCACTGCATGGGTGGCAGCAGCCATTTGCTGAATGATTCAATATGTGGGCGTATTGAAACGAGGAGGAAGAAATTGTGGATAAATACAGAAAAGAGAGTAATTCATTACTGAAAGAAAACATAGGGAGGTTTTACTTAGTGTTGGGCGAGCCCTCTGTAAAGACTCTATGAGGTCCACAGCTCAACAAAGAATTTAAAGAAAGTAAATCTCTCCAGCTGATTTCTGATTTGACATGTTATTAATTAAATGCACTACGTGAAAATAAACTGGCTATTTCATATCACAGTTTAATCCAAGCATGAGGATATAAGGAAAGAATGACTGAGCTACTCTACTTTCGGTTGCTGTGATAAACAAAAGGACAAAAATCAACTTGGGGTGTAAAAGGGTTTATTGGGCTCACAGTCCAACCTCAGAAGCCCTGGCAGGTACCTGAAGCAGGCACCAGGATGCTCTGCGGTAAGGAAATGTGACGCACTGGACTTAAAGAGCCAGGACTAGTAGTCACTGGTGCTGCTGTAAATGCCTAGGAAGTTATTTAAATTCTTTATAATCAGCACTTCCCGACTTTATTACTATAATTACTATAATCATTTGAAGAGAATAAAATATAGCAATAAGAAAGTACTTTAACATATAAATGTTGTTTGGGGCCATATATAAGCTTCAACTTAGTTGGATAGAAAAAAATGCTACAAATGTTGTGCCTAATACAGGACAAGCATTTTGCCCTCACTCAGTAATGTCCCGTTTGTCCCCTGTTGCCCATTACTGAAGTCAGGAAGAGTAATGCTGGCCTTCCCTGTTCTCTCATGCACGCCACATCTCCCTAGTGAGATCTTCTGGTCCTCAGAGGAGAGTCCTACCCTCTATGGCTGTCATAAAGCTGGCTCACAGCAGGCCACGCAGGATTCCGCAGTGACCGCACAACTGCTCAGTAAGGAACACTGTACATACGCCTGGAATGGATGAAGGGTACAGCCATGTGTGCCTACATTTGCTGTGAGAGCAGAGCAAGGTTAGGTAGAGCTTGAGAAAATTACTCTAAGCACTACGACACTTTTCTAGACTGACCGGTACACACTGCAAATTTCCTCCTGTAAAGGGGCGGTGCGCAGGCCTTTTATTGTGTGACCAGCTGCAGCAGGCCCTCAGAAGAGAAGGCACCAACTTTAAAGAGTCTTACTTGTCTAGCAAGCCAAAGAACCTCAAAGACCTAATTCTTTCAAGTAATAACCAGGAGAAAATATAGCAAGAGTCCTCTGACCCAGACAGCTCATACCTCAGCTTTAATAACCTGATGCGTGGACATAAAAGAGTCCAAAGAAAAAACAGGTCCATAGCCTGTTCTAGATTTGCTTCCAATTTGATAAGACCTGAGGCAAGTAATTAATCTGGATGTCTGTGGCCTCCTTTATGAAATGATAGTATCCTCATGGGGTATTCAGAACATAACAATTTAAATATCAAAGCAGTACTAGAATGAAAAAGTAAGACTATTTAAAATGCAAATCATTGCTAATACAGTCATTACTTAATGAAGTAAATTTCAAAAAGCTTCGCATTTACTCAAAAAACTACAATGTAAAAGTACTGCAGGAGCAAAAAGAAAAATGAAAAAATTACATTTTAAGGTTTTTACACTGTGAGTGTGCACACACATATGTGTAAGTACGTGCCTAAGTGCAGAGACCTGAGGTCAAGACTCAGTGTCTTCTTCAATTGGTCTCCACTTTACTTTTGAGACAGTGTCCCCACTAAGCCTTGAACTCACAAAGTCTGCTATCCCATCTGACCAGCAAGTTCAAGAGACTGTCCTGTAACTGTCTGGTTCCCACTCCACCCTACCCCACAGTGCTAGGGTTACAGATAAGTAACTGCCTAGCTCAACAGTGGGAGCAAGAACTCCAAATTCATGTCCTCATACTGTGCAGCAGACACTTTATAGAACTCAACCATCTCCCCAGCCCCAACTGTTTCTTTTAAAATTTCAGAATAGTAAAGCCTTTCTCCACTGAACAAAACAAACATCGAATAGGATTGACTGAATTTCTGTTTGCTGCTATAGTCTAAACACGTCCCTCAAAGAGCATGTGTCCAATACTTAATCCTCAGTGCAACAGGTTAAGACATGGGGTCTTTACAGGACAATCAGGCTATGAAGGCTACTCACCACAAACAGACTAATATTAACTTGACTGGACTAGTTATGTCAGACGATGAATCTGGCCTCTTTTCTGTTCCTCTCCTTCTGCCTTTCTACCTTTCTGTCAAGAAAGCTCTCCTCAGATAAAAAGTCCCTCAATCTTGACTTCCCAGCCTCCAAAGCTGTGAGCCAAATAAATTTCTAGTCATTATACCTGTCTCGGGCATTCTATTCCAGCAACACAAAACTGCAGTAAGTTAGTCTACTACCCGCTTGCCATTAGTGACTCAGTGTGGTCAGGTTCATCTTTGAGCCTTCACTTCCTTCTAATGCGGTTAAAAATAAATGAGATAACCCCCAGAACACAGCAAGTTGTTAAGAACAATCAGTGATCCAGAATAGTGGTACACACCTTTAATTCCAACACTTGGGAGGCAGAGGCAGGTGACTCTCTGTGAGTTCAAGGCCAGCCTGGTCAACAGAGTGAGTTATAAGATGGTGTAGGAGGTCCTTCTGTATTTGTGTTGCTTTCATTGGTTGAATAAAGAAACTGCCTTGGTCTTTTGATAGGGCAGAACTTAGATAGGCAGGGAAAAGAGAACTGAATGCTGGGAGAAAGGAGGCAGGCAGAGAGAGCTTCCATGAAGAAGCTCAGGCTGAAACTGTCTGAACAGACTGAAAGCTAGGTCAGACATGCTGAATCATTGCCGGTAAGCCATGACCTTGTGGTGACATACAGATTATTAGAAATGGGTTGAATCAAGATGTGAGAGCCAATAAAAGGCTAGGAATAATGGGCCAGGCAATAATTTAATTAATACAATTTCTGTGTGGTTATTTCGGAGGTTAAGCTAGCTGGGCGGCGGGACGGGGCCCACTCCTCCATCAACAATAAGACAGCCAGATTACATAGTGAGATACTATATTGGGGAAGAAAAAAAAAACCCACCATCCAGTGGATACTAATCAACAACATTTTAAGGAAGGAAGGTAGGAAGAAAAGGACTCACTCCTGTCTCCTGTTATATTTATAAGAACATGGATAGAACTAGAAATCACCTGATTAAATAATGCAAACACAGAAGGCAAGTTCCACGTGATGTTACTTACACAAGGAATCTACAAACTTTAACTTGTGGCTACTAAAGGTCAAGAGAGCAGAGAAGACTGGGGAGAGCAGGCGAGGGTCTGTAGGTACTGGGTTATGTTGGAAAGGACCTCAGTTCAGGTCTGCTACTCACAGTAGGGTGACAATGGATGATGGTGTACTGTTTCAGTAAGCTAGTGGAACACACTCTATCTCACCATGGAGATTTTGTTTGTCCTCATCCTGTACACCTCATGGATCTATTTCAGAGTCTAGAAAGAGCCTGAAAACCTAATATTAATATCTGTTTATGAAACAATGTCCCCCTTTGCCAAAAAAAAAGAAAGAAAGAAAGCTGGACAAGGTCAGGGCTAGTCTATAACAGGAAACCCCTCAGCACAGTTTCAGTCTGCACATGCATGAAATCTATGGCCCAATCAGGGAAGCTAAATGACCTATTTTTACAAATACAGAGCACATTTCATTTTGCCTCGACCATAATATCTGACCCAAATAAACATCGAATAGATAATTACATGGCACTGACATTCAGTTATTAATATAAAAATTAAAGCCGAGCTTATTTTCTTTTTTTAAAAAAATAGCTATTTTATAATTATGAATAACAGCATGTGGTCAGTGCAGTCACCAATGGTCACCATCGTTACTTTTGGGGAAAGCAATAGAACAAATACTCCCTCTGCTATTAGCCGATTCTATGACCCTAGCCATGGAAGCCTGTTATCTCATCTGTGAGACAAGCAAGTCATCTGCCCCCAAGGAAGTTTTGAAGATTAAAACACCAAGCATGAGAGGTTCCTCCAGTAAATGCCTCCTCATTCATCTCCCTTTATATTTTTAAATTTAATTTCACAAACCTTCCAAACAGTTCACATTATATAGGCAGGAAAGAGTTGGTCTCAGGATGAGTGACACAATTAGGAGCCACGGCCTGAGCTCTGGCTGCCAGAGAGGCCAAAATAAAAAGACAGAGTTTTCCTAACTGGGATAATTATAGCACAAAACAGTGTAGTTGGAAATGGTCTGGTAAAAGTGACAGAGCCTAGCCACTCTTCATGACCTTGTTTCCATGTGGAGATGTTTTCCAAATTCCAAATTATTTCTCTCATGAATGAGGTTCCAAAATACAACCTTGCCAGTTCAGTAAGCATGTGTGGAAATGGCTCCAGAATCCAGAGAGGAGATGGAGTCTATATTTCCTTGTCTGCTCCCAGTCACTGAAAGGCACTTAGACAAGATAAACTCTTATTGTCTCATCAATGGTATGATGGCATTCAACTATATATTAAGAGTTGCTTTTATGACCTGTAACATGATGTGGTTTTGTTGGGTTTTTTCTAAGTCTTGGGGTATTTTTTTCTATTAACAATGTCAATCAAAAATAATCTAAAATAGAAGAGAATACATTAAAATCTTATGTAAATGCTTACTTTCCCTGTGCTTCACACTAATATATGTACTATATACATTACTGAACTTCACACTAATATGTACTATATACATTACTGAACTTCACACTAATATGTACTATATACATTACTGAACTT